>PVIY010007822.1:0-10984 GCA_004026745.1 Myrmecophaga tridactyla | reverse complement strand
ACCCAGATATCCAAATGGCTCCCTCACCTCCTTCCAGTCATTGCTCAAATGACACCACTGTCAAGAGGCCTTCTTCCCTGACCATCCCTATTTAAAAATGTAACACCCTCTTCCCAACACACTCACTTGGCCCTCTCCCTTAATTTTCTCTGGAGCACTTACCTACACGTATACTTATTTTATCTACTCTCTGTCCTTCATCCCTTGGAATAGAAAATCTAGACGGTAGAGTGACAGGCAATAGTAGGTGCGCAATGATTCTTTACTGAAAGAATAACTGATCACTTCCAGACTAAACGGTACCACCAAGCACATGAAAACTGTGACCAGACATTTCACCAAGGATTTTTTTTTTCCACCATGAATTTTTAAAAGTGTAATGAAGCGATCACCTGTATGAACACACAGCAGAGCTATAAGAACTCAGGGACAAAATGGAGAGGCAATATAGCAAATAAAAATGTCAGAAGGACTCGGAAAAGAAGGGAAAGGAAAAAAATAAAACCACCATAAAAAAAGGAGGTAAAACTAGAAGGAGCACGAAATACACAGAGAACAGGAATGAGAAAACTTAAACAAATTATATGAAAATGTAAGAAAGAATTAAAAAGAAGCACAAAGACAATGAAAATGGGAGACAGGTGAGAAATATCCAACATATGCATAATGAAATTCCCAAAGAAGGAAAAGGAAATCATGGATTAAGAATAAATACTTACTATATAATTCAAAAAACAAAAACAAAAAGGTAAATGGATTGGGAATGGTCAATGAAAAGACAAAACTCGGGCAGGCCACAGTGGCTCTGCCATGCTGGAGACCTGGGTTTGATTCCCGGTGTCTGCCCATGCAAAAAAAACCAGAAAACGCTAGCAAAATTCTTCAACTTCAAAGATCAAGAAAGTATCCTTTGACAAAAAGATAAGATAAAAAGGCCAAGTCATTTATATTTTAAGAGGGGGAAAAAATCAGATTTCTCCATAGCAAAATGCAATTCAAAATGAAAGTAGCACAATGCCACAAAAATGGTCAAGGAAACAATGCAATCCCAGAATTCTACCCAGTCATTCACATATAAAGGAAACAAACAGTTTTAAATGCATGAAAGAAACTCCAAAAACACTATATAAAAGCCCTTCTTGAAGAACTTACTAGGATAGTGAATTACATAATGATCGAAGAGATGGCTAGGAAAATGATATCAAAAGAGGGTCAAATCTATTTAACTGTAAGAATGAAACTAAGAGATATTGTGATGATTATGGTGAGGGAATAGGAGGTAAAATGTAAGGCCTGACAGTGTAGGATTCATTCAAATAATGTGAGAGGTTGTATAATATATACTTTGCTTTCTTTATCTTTGATACCTGGGTTCAAAAGACAGCATTAAAATGTGCTTTCCCATATGACAGCCACTATTTAAATTTACATAAATATATACATATTTAAATATTTACATATTTTATTAAATCTTTAGAAACAGTAATTATTATCAAATACACAATTACATACAAGGATTATATAACTTTTGCCCAGATTTCTACATCACAGTACAAAGTTTCCTTAATAATATTTTATACATTTATCACCACACAATAAAAGCCAACAGTGTTACAGCACCTGTTAGTACAGACATCTTCTTCATAAATTATGTCATAAGAGAATACACAGCTATAAATCGGGCTTTTAAAAACATCTTTTATAAAATCTGAATATACAATATTTCCAATATTTCATTCACAGAATTTTTTTTCTATGTTCTGGCTGAAACCTTGTGCATAAAACAACCAGTTGGAATATTTAGTAAGTTCTTTCCTCCCCCCGACTAAAATTATGAGTATAGTTTGAATAACTTATGCTGAGCTGTCATTGTGACAAATTTGGCATGGGGTTTGGTGAGAGAACAAACGTTAGTTTCAGTAGGAAAAGGATTGTGTGAAGGTGATTTAAATTTAAAACAATTCTCAAGAGAATAATTATGTTAGGGAAGCTAAAATCAAAGAGTGCATAAGTTTTCATTTTACTCTCTAATACTGTGAAGAAAAAAGGAAAAGCATAATGTCAATAAATAATTTGTTCTGAAACAATTGTTGGAAGCCTATTAAAGAGTAAAAAGAAGAAAAAAGACTTAGCCAATAAAATATTCTACACTAAACACATTCGGGTAAATGCAGTTTTTTATAATATAATTATTTATAGTTTATCATTTTAAATTCAGGTTGTCAGTGCACTAGCCACATTTCAAGTCCTTAATAGACACATTATTAGTATCAGTATCGTACTGTACAATAGAGATATACAGAACATTCCCATCTTTAAAAAAAAAGTCTACTGGACAGTGCCAATTTTAAAGTTAATAAGTCAAAAAAATAATAAAATAAACTTAAGAAAACTAAGCATCCAAAAAGGTAATATTTATAAATAACTAAGATCAGGTGGTAGAAAAGAAAAAAAAGGAAGAAGGAAAAAAGTTGAAATATACAAACTCCATCATTGTTCAGAGTAGGGAATTTATACATAATGTCTAAAACAGAAGATTTAGGGAGTAATAAAAAGTTGTAAGGGAAACAATTAGAACAAAAGCAAAACTCCAAATTATTAGAAAATCATACAAACAATATAAAGCAAAGAAAACAGACTGCAGAGCAAAAGATGTTTTTAAAAGTATATATCAAAAAAAAACAACAAAGCAGCAATGACAGAATTAAGCCAACCATGTCACATCAATAAGTGTAAATGGACTAAATTTAAAAACATTCAGTTTATATCACAGACCGAAATCCAATTTTATGTTGTGTAAAAGAGAAGCACCTAAAAAGGCAAAGGGGAGGATTCAGAAAGGTTGAAAGAGAAAGAATAAGCAACAGTATATGAACAAAATGCAAAGAAAATAAACCATGGCTCATATCTGAATATTAGACAAGGCTAAATTCAGCGAATAAAGCATCAAACAAGACAAAGAAGGGTACTTCACAATTCTAAGGGGTGCAACTCATCCAGTAAAGACATGAAGAATTATTACCTGTGAATCAAGTAACATAGCTTCAACATTCATAAAGCAAAAACTACAGGAAATAAAGGAGAAAAGGAATAAAATACATTAGTTGTGGAAGACATTAATTTACTTCTCTCCGATCATAACAGATAAAGTAGACCAGAAAAAGCAAGGATATGGAAGACCTACAGTATATATCAGTAAGGTGTAACTAACTAGCATATATTTACGCTACACTCTGAAAACAAAGAAGAAAATTTGTTTTAGTGCCCAAGGCATCTTCACAAAACTTGACTATATAACCTACAGGGAAAACTAAGAAATAAGTAGAACAGCCTTTTCTTTAGGAAAAAAATTAGCAAAACCAGTTAACAATTAAGTAGTCTAATTAAGAAAAAAGGGAAAGCATGTACAAATATCCAAAATAAGGAATAAAAGGGAAATCACCAGTTATAGAGGTAATTAAAAGAAGAATGAGAATATATTGTTCAATTGTATTAAATAAACTTTAAAAATTTACAAAGTAGATTATTTTTTTGGAAAATATAATTTACCCTCTTTAAGGAAGATAAGAAATCTAAGCAAATCAAAGACGAGAGATGAAATAAAGTTATAAATAAGTTCCCCAAAATCCCCAGGCCCAGAGTTTCACATGGTATCATTCTCCAATGTGTAAGAAACAGAAAATTCCAAGGTTAGAAAAAGAGCATAGGGAAAAAAAGATACCTTTTTTTAAATAAAGCAAACACAATGGCACCAGTCATTCAAAAACTACACATAAACACACACAAAACTACAGATCATTCTCACCTATAAATATGAATGCAAAGGTCCTACATAAAATATTAGCAAACACAATATAGTAGCAATATAAAAAGTACAAATATAAAAATAATTCAATATGGAGAAAAACTAATAGAACTCACTCATTAACAGCTCTCAAGAAAAAAATCATATTGGTCACATAAGGTCTCCACAGATGCTGTAAAGGTACTTGATAAAATTTAATATCCATCCTTGATAAAATTCACAGTTAACCGAGGATAGAAGGATACTTCCCCAATTTGACGAAATATATCTACTTGTCTTGAAAAGTCAGCATCAAGTTGAATATTGAAAGGAGAGACATTCTATTTAAACCAAGAATAAAATATGTATGTCTACTATCACCACTACTATTGTACTACAAGTACTAGTTAATGCAATTAAACTACAGTAAGTATAAAAAGAGTACGTATAAAAGAAATAAATATGAAAATAGGAAAGTAGGTGGTGAAATAATCATTATTGCTGTTGATACAATTGTGTACTTGAAAAAATTCAAGAGACTCAAAAGAAAAATTATTATTGACATTAAGGAATTTCAGGAAGGGAGGTAGTTAATGGGTTCAAAGATAAAGAAATCATTAGGCATCATGTATAAAACAACAGTAAGAGATATACTGGAAGAAAAGACCCTATCTACAAAAGCAACAATAAATTAAAACACTTGTACATCAATTTCACAGAAAATATCTAAAACTATAAGATGAAAACTTAAAATATATCTGAAGGGCACAGAAGAAACAGTGAATAAATCGAAAAACATTCCATGGCTTTGGACAGGAGGATTTCTCACTTCTAAGTCTACTTCCCCTGAAGCAAGTCCAAAAAGGAAATACAATCCTAATGAAAATAACATCAGCATTGCTTTTCCTTTTGGGGGGATTTAAATTCCATATGGAATAATAAATGAGCAACTGTGAAAAGAAGAGACATGAAGGGGAAATAACCCGATGAGCTATTATGAGTCTGTGATAATTTACAAAGCCTGGTACCTGGCTCATATAAAGCCGAAAGATCAATAAAACAGAAAAGAAAGTCCAGAAATAGATCCAAAGAGTATGGGAAGTTAATACATGATAAAGGTGACCTTTTAAATCCATACAAGGGAGATGAAATATTCAATAAATGATACTGGGACAACTGACTAGACAGCTGGAAAAAAATTAAGTTGGATTCATACTGCAAGACTCCGTATATGAAAAATTCTAAATGTGTCAAAGACTTAAATGTAAAAACTGAAAGAAGTTTTAGAAGAAACCACAGAAAATTATTCTTACCATATCAGAGTGAGGAAGGCCTAAGAACGACTTAAAATCTGAATAAATATGACTACAACTATGACTAAAAATAAAGAATTAATTTGATGCAAACAACTGTGAATGCAAACATTTATATAATGACACTGATGCAAACAATGTCACTATGTAAATAATAAACCTGGGAAAATATCTGCAACTTAATTTAACAAACAGGCAAGGGCTGATTTCCCTATTTTAAACTCTAAAAAAATTAATGAAAAAGACCAATTGAAAAGTGAAAAAAATGGGCAAATGCTATGAACAAAGAGTTGAAAGAAAAGGAAATGCAAATTGCTCCTAAACTCATAAAAAGATGCTCATTATCAACAAGAATATAAGAATACAAGAAATGCTGATTAACTAATGTCTAATTGGTACAGAATTTGCTTGGGATGATGGAAAAGTTTTAACAATGGATGGTGGGGATGGAAGCACAACACCATGTATGTAATTAACATCACTGAATTAGATATTTGACTGTGGTTAAAAGGGGAAATTTTATGGTGCATATACATTACTATAATAAAAAAAATAGGACTGTACAACACAAACTGGGAACCCTAATGTAGACTATAGGCTATATTTGTATAATAAAGATACTGCACTAATGTAAAGTGTTAATAGTGAGGGGGGTATATGGGAACTTTGTATTTCTGTGTTGTTTTTCTGTAAACCTACCATTTCTCTAATTAAAAAAAATATTTTTAAAAATTCCCTAAGTGCCATTTTCCACTAATGAGTCAACAGAGGTCAAAAAGTTTGAACGCACTGCGATGGGGTCGGTGGGGGGAGGCAACAACAGGCACATACCTAGCTGGGGTCAGTCTAGAAAATACTATCACCTCAGAGGGGCTGCTGTACTCAGCAGACACATGTACTCAGCAACTCCACTTATAAGAATTTCCCACAGAAATAACTGCACGTGTCATGACTTATAAGCACAATCATTCATTCCAACAATGTTTATAATAAAAGGTTATAAACAACCTAATTCCAATAGAAAACTGGTGCTTTTTACCTTTAACAATCTATCTTGCAGTTCATTAATATTAGTACATAAAGAGACTATAAGTTCTTTTCTTTATTCTTTTTTTGAAAAGCTGCGTTTTGCACCATTTGTGAGAAAAGAGGAGAAAAAGTACATGTATAAAATACATTTGGAAGGAATCAGAAGAAATTGGTAGCTTTGGCTGCCCCAGGGGATGACCTTGGCAGCATGGCTGCAGAGGTGGGGGTAGCAGGTAATCCATCTTGAAACTCTTGAATGTTGAACCATGAGAAATTGACTGTTATCATCATAAACTAATTTTAAAATAAAACGAAATCCCAGAATAGATAGTCTCTAGGCCTAAATGTACAGGATTCCAAGGCCCTTTAATTTTGACAACCCAAGGGCATAGCCATTTTCCTCGGGAAAAGCTCTAAAGATTGTATGCTAAAATGTCACATTTCCCTGGATTCTCTTTTATTTTGGACTTGAACATACCTGTTGGAGAAGTAAAAGCCTTGTGAATAAATGTTGTCCTTTCTGATGGTCCCCATAGCATAATGAGCCACTGCAGCCCATAATTGTTCCCAAGCGTCCTGTGTGTTTCAACAAATCCTCCCTTCTAAAATTTCATAACACCCTCAGAACCACCTTGAACTCACAGCACATTGGGTCTAGAGCACTTAGACACCATGTTGAGGTGCCCTTCTATTTACCAATGGGGATTCAAACACTAAGTTCTTAACTCACCTGGAAAAAACCACAAGGCAAGTCACTGAGCTGGGGGGTGGGAAAACATGAGTCTGGCCAATTAATTGCTTGTTGAAACCCTCCACTCTTTCTTACTAGCACTTAGAGACCCATTTTGGTTGGCAAAGGGAAATGAGAAATATTAATAAGATTTCAACTTGTTAGGTAACCCTATCTCCAGTATTCTGTATAATGAAACTGTTTTCCTTTCTTGCTTGAAAAACAGAAGAAAGGATCACTAGGTTATTTCTCCACATAGTAAATAATGGCCAATATTTATGTGGTATTGACTGAATCACAGGAAGGAGAATTTTGAAGAGAATAATTCATCTCTGAACATCCACTAAAACTGAGATAATCCTACCCAGCAATCCCATTCCTAGATTTTACCCAAGTGAAATGAAAGCTCATGTTCACACAAAAGCCTGTATGCAAATGTTTACGTCTGACTTATTCATAATCACCTAATATTCTTTAACAGGTGAATGGCTAAACAAACTGGTACATCCATACAAGGGAAGACTCAGCCATATGAAGGAATGAGATGTTGACACACGCAACAATTAAGCTGAATCTTAAATGCACAGTCATATTTATGCCATTTATGTGTCATTCTGGAAAAGGCAAACTGTAGGCACAAAAAAGAGATCGGGGCTTCCCAGGGGCTGAGAAGGGGTGGGGATGGGGGGAGTGGATGACAAAGGGGCACAGAGAAATTTTGAGGGGTGATAAAACTGTTCTATATCTTGATTATAATGGTGGTTACAGTCTCAGAGAAGTCTATATGAAAATGGTGATGTACTGTATGCAATAAAAATTAAATTAAAAAGAAACACTGAGATAACCAAATAGAAGGAAATACAGTAATACTTGACAACAGGGTCATATTCTAAGAGTAATATTTAAGTAAAAATCTATAAAAAACAATCAGTTCGCTAACAATGGAACCGTAGTACAATTGAGACAATATGTACAGTTAACATACACTTACCGACAAACTACCAGAAATATCATCATCATTCATTCAACAAACACTTTTGCATGCCCACGATGGATCAGACAACTGTTCTAAGCTCTAGACAAAGCCCACACTCTCAGGGTTTACATTCCAATTTTGCATTCTAACGCAGTACTGACACACTGGAACACAGCAGGCTTCTTCTGAGGAGCTCAGCATTCCAACTGTCCCAACATCCACTTATGAAAAAGAATTGCTCAACCCAAGTAAATGTCATACATTTATGTTTTTAAACTCATATTTACAAATTACAAGATTTAAAATTCAAATAAATGTCAACCCATGACCATCTTTTAAAAATATTGCCAAATATGAAATGCACACCAAAGGGAGTGAAATAGCTGATGTATTCCCACCATCTAAGAGTTCACTACTTTAATAAGACACAGAACACAACTGAGGGCAGTAGTTTCTAAGCATCCTGGGCATGCAAAAAGGGGCAGGATGGTAGTGTTTGGATGATGACTCCCATGTAGGGCTGGGGAAGAAGCTGTGGTATGGGTTTGGGTTTGGAAGTGGGGCATGGAGAAAGGAGAACAGCAAGGAAGAACTTAGGAGACAGAAAGGGGCAGGTCAGGAATTAGAGAAGGGATGCAGTATGGAAAAACAACAATGGATCCAAATCTTAAATAAATGTCACAGTGTCACAATGTGACAACTTAGGCAAGAGTGTGTATGCCATGAGATATGAATGAAGGAAAAACCACGGGACTGTACAGGCCAGCAGAAAGGGGAAGTGAGAATTCCCTATTAATCAGGAAAGGCCTTAAGAGGGAAGCAGTTGTGACGGTCTTGAGAAAAAGTCTGGGAGCCTGCCCTGTGGTCCACAGCATACTACAAAGGGTAAGGGATCCTGGACTCGTAAAGACGGAAGGGCCATGTTACAAAAAAAGGCATGAGAAGAGAAGGCACGGGGTGTTGGCAGGGGCATTAGGGGTACACTCCCACAGGTGCTGCTGGAGAACAGAGGCTGTGACTGTGTCCAGAACCTTAATTAGTGTTGTAGAGAATTAAGAAAAATGAAAAAGCATCAGCCTTTTTGCTCCATGAACCCCTTCCCACCAGAACCCCCAACCCTCCTGCAGGAACAGTGATCCAGAGAGAGCTGGGATCCAGGGGGGCACGATCAACATGCAGCCACGTGACTCAGCGAGTCCCAAACCTTCCTGAGCCTCCGCAGCAGAGGCCAGGCCACGGGATCCCTAAGGATCAAAAATGCAAACCCCTCTTCCTACGGTGAAAGGATGCCAAAACCACCCAAAGCTTAGTGGATAAAAACAACCACTTCATTTTGTTCATGATTTTATGGGTTAGGAATCCAGAAAGGGCTTGGCTGGGCAGTGCTGCCTTTGATCTACGTGGCATCAAATGGGTGCCTGGGGCTGGAGGGTGCACTTTCAAAATGGCCCTCTCACTGCACATCTGGCACACCATGCTCCTCGGTCTCCCCACGTGCACCTCATGCTCCTCGGCCTCTCCACATGGATCTCATGGACCTCACGTCCTTGGTCTCTCTCCTGTGTGGATCTCTCAGTACTTGGTCTCTCATTCTCTGCCTCCCTCTCTGTGAACGTCACTGTTGTTAGCTGTATTCTCTACATGGCATTTAATCCTCCAGGCCACTGCACATGGCTTGGGTTTCTCATAGTGTGGCCTCCTCAAGGTTGGTGGATTTTTTTTTTACATGGAGGCTGGCTTCCAAGAGGCAGACGTGGAAGCTAAAGGTCAGTTAAAGGTCACATTCAGAAGTGCTACTGGGTCATTTCTGCTATACAACATTGGCTAAAGCACTCATGGGGCCCTTCCAGATTCAAAGGGCTTAGAAAAATAAACTCTATCTCTTAATGGAGGAGTAATAAGATCACACAGCCAAGGGGCATTTGGAAAAAAACAGTCTGCCATATTCCACCTCTGGCCAAACCAAACACCTCTCTTCCACATGCAAAGTTATTCATGTTCTCTTCTTAGACCCCCAAATCTAATTCTATTATTACATCAACTTGAAGTCATTCTCTAAATCAGACCCAAGTACTGATGAGGCACCTATACTCTTGTAAATGTCACCTCGTGTTCACTCCAAAAGTTAATCTAGGGTATATACCATGTTTAGAATTATTGGGAAGTTAAATTGTACATGTTATCTTTTATTAGGTCTTCAAAAGTATTTTCCAATGTGATTGTATCAATTTACATTTCCACCAACAATGGATGAGATGTTCCACATCTGTCAACACTGGTGTTGACCAACTTTTTAAACTTTGCCAATCTGTTAGAGGTAAAATAGAATCTGCTTTTTGTTTTAATATGCATTTCTCTTCCTTTGATATGTTTAGTTTATTGGCTATTCATATGTCCCTTTCTGTGAAATTTCTGATATTTTTCTATTAGGCTGTCTTTTTCTCCTGACAATTTTATGTATCACTTATCTTCTCCTTACCTTATAGTGTATTCTCACAGTGTTCTTGGTTTCTGATCAACAGACAAAATTTATTTTAATGTAGTTAAATTTATCAATTTTTTCCTAATAGTCTATAAGAACTCTTTCTTTATCTGAGATCACAAAAATAAAATATATATAGTTGTGCAAAATTTTACAAATGTGCTGTGTTAGTTAGATTCAGTTGTCAACTTGGCCAGGTGAGCATACCTAGTCTTGTTGCTGCGGACATAAGCCAATAGTACCTGAACCTCATTTGTTGCTAATTACATCTGCAGTCAGCTAGGAGGCGTGTCTGCTGCAATGAGTGACATCTGACTTAATTGGCTGGTGCTTAAATGAGAGAACACAAAGTAGCACAGCCTAAGCAGCTTGGCGTTCCTCATCTCAGTACTTGCAGCTCAGCCCAGGCCTTTGGAGATGCAGAAAGAAGTCACCCCGGGGAAAGATGCTGGAACCCAGGGGCCTGGAGAAAAGACCAGCAGAGACCATCCTGTGCCTTCCACGTAAGAAAGAACCTCAGTGGAAAGTTAGCTGCCTTTCCTCTGAAGAACCAACAAAATAAATCCCCTTTTATTAAAAGCCAATCCATCTCTGGTGTGTTGCATTCCGGCAGCTAGCAAACTAGAACATGTGCCTTTACACTTTCATCTTTAATCTACCTGGAACTGTT
>PVIY010007821.1:0-80139 GCA_004026745.1 Myrmecophaga tridactyla | reverse complement strand
GCTTTATAATCAAAGGCTTGTCTCTTAAAGCTGGACTCATGTGAAACCAAGTTATTTGATCTTGTTTTTCTTTACAAAATTTTAGCACCGGGCGGCTGCCGTGGCTCAGCAGGCAGAGCTCCGACCTGCCGTGCTGGAGGTCTGGAGTTCGATCCCTGGTGCCTCCTGCCCATATGCAAATTAAAAAAAAAAAAAATTTTAGCACCAGTCAGAATCCACTCAGGAAAACACAAATAAGGCTGGATGTTTCAAACCTGGGGGCTTAATATAGGGTATTGGTGACACCCATGTGAAAAGGCTAAAATTGCCCAATGGAGATGTTGAGTTACACAGAGTGATGATGGTGGGAAGCAGCTTCCACCCTGAGACTGAGAGAGGAAGAGGGAAGAGGGAAGGAGATAGAGGCTCAGATCCTGGGACTCAGGGTGGGGACGGGGCTGGGGGGTGGGGGGATGATTGTCTATGCAGTTGAGGTTTGTGGCTCTGCTCATTTTGGTAGCTTTGAAAGGACACAGCCAGGCCAATGGGGGCGGTGCTGATAGAAGCCCTGAAGAAGGAGTCTGGAGAATGTGGTTTGCAGAGTCCCCAGTCCCTGCAGCACTGAGCACAGGCTAGGCTCAGAGCTGAGGGCAGTAGGTGAAGGAGCCATGTGCGTAGTTTATCCTGAAAGCGATTGTCGTTGCCTGCCTGAGAAGATGCACAGGGAAGGAGGGTTGGCATCCTATTCCCATCATCAAATGCACATTTGTTTGAGCTGGCAGTATATATACATAGAAAATGTCCGGAAGGACACGCACATTGATAGTATCTTCCTCTGGACACAGGGAAGAAAGGACAGGGGACTTATTTAGTTAATACCATGTGGGTTTGACTTTTTTGTACGATGCATATGCTAGTGGTAAAGCTTTGAACAAGGAGTCGAGTGATGAGCTCTGAGTTTCACCATCATGCCTGGCACTGCGGAATCTGCAGTGGGCGCAGACGGGGCATCACACTGGTTCCACCTGGGTGTGCCCAGTGCCGCTCCTCTCAGCCCGGCAGAGGGGACAGCTCTTCAGGGGCAAGAGGGACCAAACCCTGTGTCCTCTCAGCACCCCTGGCACTCACAGGAGCTGTGCAACGTCTATGAACAGGTGAAGACTTTATGGCCAGTGCGCTCATTTAATTTTTAAAAAGATATTCTGTTTGAAAGGAAAGTTGAATTTTCTCCTTGTTTTTTCACTGCCACTGCCTGTTCTGACCATCAGGCTTTCCTTTTAATCGCTCTCTTAATCTACGGCCCTAGGAGGAGGCCCAAAACCCATGGCGCGTACACCCCGAGAAGTGTTTCTCTAACGTCATGTGTCGTCAGGATCTCCTGAGGCTCATCTATAAAGGATATTCCTGGCTCGCCCATAGAGATGGGCAGGGGAAGCGGCAGTGGGGCCCAGAAATCTGCACTTCACACACTCACAGTGATTTTCGGGGGCCTCAGTCGGAGAAAACTGCTTCAGGGAAAAAAGTCAAGATCCGGGAGCCTCGCAATCAGTTGCAACCCTGTGGCCATGGTTGTTAAGACAGCCATCCCCACGCATCCACGCCGTTTCGGTGGGCGGGTTTTTATTTTAAAAATACAGAAGGTTTAACCATGTTGGTCCTGAAATTTATGATCTGGTCCATATATTTGTAAAAATTGTCAACTTGGCCAATCATGGCTTACCTCAGTCTCTCCAGGCCGTCCTGCCTGGATTCGAAGCCGGGTGTCTGTCCTCGAACTCCAGGGAAAATTTCATGTGAGGAAACCTTTCCAGATAGATCATCATAACAATGGAAATGTCTTCACCCTTTATCTGTACTTCGCATGTTGCTTTCTCTCTCGCTGATATCCACAGGGTCTGTCTTTTAAATGACAGCGTTTTACCCTGCAGTTAATTTCCTCCTTTCACCCTGTGGCAGAGTCATAGCCCTGGCGTTGCATCCGTGTGCCACTGATGCTTTCGTCCCAGCTGCGCGCGCTGGTGGACGTGCGGGACTGTCATTTTCACTGAAGGCTCAAGTGGAGGTAAAATGAATTCCTCCCCGCGGGCATGTGCATCACTATTGTTCTGCACGTCTGAGTGCCTGCAACAGGCTTAGCAGGGAGAAGACCTAAGGAGCCATGCTTGCTGCCAAGGAAGGCTGCGATTGGAGTGAAACACGTGAAAAGAGGCAGAGGAGGGTTTGCTCAAGACGAATGCTGCCTGGCTTTGGTTTCAACTCTGGCAAATGGCTAAGGAGGAAGGTCCAAGCAAAGACCTCTACTTAAACCTGTCCATTGAAGATACTGCAGAATTGGTCAGAGAATATTACAAAATGCCAACTGCACACTGAGCATCAGTGCTAAACCTTCACTTCAGGGATGCAGGGGCTTCAGACCTAGTCTTCGACTTACAAATATATTTGGCTTACATAGTCTTTGACATATATATATGTCAAAGACTATGTAAATATATACTTATAACCAGGCTGCTCATATATGAGAATAACAGCATTAGCAAATAAGAAATGATGTGCGGGCAATATGATTTGAAGTGCAATGGAAATTTAGAGTGGAAAAGTTCATTTTGGGCTAGAGAAGGAAGGCTGCATGCAGAGAGAGGAAATTCAAGATTGGAGAGAGAAGGCTTCATGGAGAGAGAGGAAACTCAAGATTGGAATGGCGATGGTATTTATCCAAGCTGTCTGCATAGCAATACAGGGAGAGACATAGAGGGGGACTTGGTGATAAAGATGATGAATCCAACTTGGCCACAGTGAGTCTGAGATGCTGGGCAAACATCCCCTGGGGGGCAAATCCCCCATCCCCAACCCTATTGAGAAGCACTAAGTGACACATAAACAAAACCCACAACTGGCAGCTTTAACAAGGGAGGGGGTATTTTTTTCACAAAACAAAAGTGTCCAAATGTTAGGAGGACTCTTGCCAGGCCTGATGTCCAAGGTTCCATCTCTTTTCCTGCTCCACCATTCTTGTTCTCATAATCGCAAGATGGTTGCTCCACTTCCTGCCATCACGTCCATAGAGCAGGCCGAACAGAAGGGAAGGCAAAGGTGAAAGGCACACAACAGCTATCCTAGTCATTCTCACCAGGAAAAGCATAGCTGTCCTGGAAGCCTCAGCAAGAGTCTTTTCCTTTCGATAGGCTAAGCCTACTTAAAATTAGGCCTAAGAGTCACCCTCAGAGAACCTCTTTGGTTGTTCAGATGGGGCCTCTCTCTCTCAGCCAACACAGCAAACATACTCATTGCTCTTCCCCCTCTCCGTGGGACATGACTCCCAGGGGTGTAAAACTTCCTGGCAACTTGAGACAGAAATCCTAGAATGAGCTGGGACTCAGCATCAAGGGATTGAGAAAACCTTCTCGACCAAAAGGGGAAAGAAAGAAATAAGACAAAATAAAGTGTCAGTGGCTAAGAGATTTCAAACAGAGTCAAGAGGTTATCCTGGAAGTTATTCTTATGCATTATATAGATATCCCCTTTTAGTTTATGGTGTGTTAGAATGGCTAGAGGGAAGTGCCTGAAACTGTAGAGCTGTGTTCCAGCAGCCATGTTTCATGAAGATGATTGTATAACGGTGTAGCTTTCGCAATGTGACTGTGTGATTGTGAAAACCTTGTGTCTGATGCTCCTTTTATCTATGGTCTGGACAGATGAGTAAAAAATATGGATTAAATATAAACAAATAATAGGGAGAACAAAGGTTAAAAATAAATTGAGTAGATTGAAATACTAGTGGTCAATGAGAGGGAGGGGTAAGGAGTATGGCATGTATGAGTTTTTTCTTTCTTTTGCTGGAGAGATGCAAATGTTCAAAAAAATGATCATGGTGATGAATACACAACTATGTGATGATATTGTGAACCATTGATTGTAACCATGTCAAGAATGTGTGTATGTGAAGAATGATTGTATGTCAAGAATGTTGGTATGTCTATTTGCTGTTTATAATAAAAAATATTTTTTAAAAAAGAGTCTTCTCCTTTTATTCCATTGTCCTAAACTTTCATTCTACTACCTGCCATTGCCATTCCCATCTACCAGCTAAGTGAAGTGGGTGCTTTCACTGGCGCATGGCTCTGAACAAATGCAGAATGCTGCGAGTACAGAAAAGGAAAACGAATATTGAATGGGCAACTAACTGAGTCAGATGTAAGTCATTGGCTTCAGTTCATTAAGTGTCTAGTTTCTGTCAGGCACTCAGTGAGGTCCGGAGAATGTCTAGATGATGACAACAGCCAGTATCTATTGAGCATCTACTATGGGCTAAGCACTTTTCAAATCCACTCATACATTATCCACCTTTATTTACATCATAATATTTTATCCTGGTAGTGAAAAAAAAAGCAAAATTAGAGCCCAGGTCAGTCTGTCCCCAAAACAAGCTCTCAACATGAAACACTGTCTCCAAGATAAATCCCTTGTCCCCAAGATGTTGACCACTGGGGCTGGAGGTAGAAAGATGGACAGTTGCTGTACGTCGTGATAAATATGAGCATCTGCACAGGGCATGGGTGGGGGCAAGGAAAATTCAGCACCAACTGTACCAGACCCTTGCAGGAAGGCTTCATAGGGAAGAAGCATCTTCGAGGATGAGCAGAGGGAACAGAGGAGGGCCAGGTGAGGGGCACTCTAATTCTAACCAGATAGAACAGCGGGTGCAAAGTTTTTAAGGCATAAGAAACATTTTCCATCCCACAGCTGCAAATAGCTCCCTTTAACTAAGATGAAAAATAGATATGGGGGGTGCAAGGGTAGTTCAGTGGTAGAATTCTCAGCTGCCATGCAGGAGACCCGGGTTCGATTTCTGGTCCATGTATTTCCACCCCCAAATCAAAACAAACAAAAATTCAACAAATGGTGCTACAATATCAGGATACTCACATGGAAAACTGATGATATGTGACCCCACTATACCACATAAATAAATAAATAAGGGGAATAATTTCAAGAGATCAGATACCATCCAGCCAGCTCTTTCCAAGAAAGGAACAATGAAATCCCGGAGCCAAGGCCAAGGAAGTGAGAATGGAAATGAGGGGAGGGAGGCTAAGGTGAGGCTTATAGCAGGCTTTGTGCATATGTTTGTGTGTGTTAAGGAAGGAAAGAAGGGTGGCAAAGAATTTGAGATATTTCCTAGATTTCTAGGGGACCAGGAGAATGGTAAAATCTCTAAAGAACCAAAGAAGAAATAAATTGCATGTGAGGGAGAAAACAATAAAATGGCCTGTGTAACCAGGACCACCTCTAGAATATGTGAAGCTCTGGACAATCTTTTTTTTCATTTCATCTCTTCACGTTCTTTAGTTTCGCACGTATCCTTCCTGCTTAATTCCCCGTGTCCCACAGTGCTGTGACTGTTCCGAACCTCTTTGTACAGACCAGTACACGCCTTCTCGCCTTGGCAGTTCCCTGCCCATCCCTGTGGGTCCTGTCACTGCACATGACACTGTTCTCACAAGGCCTGGCTTCCAAACACTCCTACAGGTTTCAGTCTGTTTGGTGGATGATGGTCACAGAGGACAGTTGTGCCCAGGGTAGGCAGGAGGTGTCGTTTGTCATTCAGGGTTTTACGGCATAAATGCAGAGCAACACATCTTCCAGGCTCGTCTCTTTTCGAACCCCTTAGACCCTGTCATCACGGGGCTCCTAGAATGGGGCTCCTTCAATTTTGGAAGCCCCCAAGCCTTCCACCCTTAGCCTCCAGTGGGAACACAGGACTCTTATTTAGGTGACTTAGGCATGACTTTAACCAGAGAAGCAGCTGGAATTAAACAATTCTAGTTCCTCTTAGGAGGAAGAGAGAGTTTCGTTTTGGAAATCGATTGTTCTAGAATATGAATAAATGGTAATAGTTGCATGTAGTCCTAGGATTTTTTCCTCACTCTTCTGAAACTCTGAAATGTGTTCAAAAAATATATCTCTATTTAGCTTCAGTTTATTTATTTATTTAATTTTTTATTTTTGTATGCCGTATGGCGAGGGTCACATTTCATTCTTTTGTCATGTGAGTATCCTGTTATCGCAGCACCATTTCTTGAACTTTTGCTTTTGTTTTGTTTGTTTTTTTATTTTGGGGGAAGGGCATGGACCGGGAATCGAACCCGGGTCTCCCACATGGCAGGCAAGCATTCTACCACTGAACTACTCTCGCACCCCCAACTTCAGTTTATTTTTGAAGATTTTGGCCAACCATCACTTTCTAAATGCAGGAATAGGAGTATTAATAAGTCACATCCCAGATCACCAAGACGGATAAACTTAGAGCCATGTCTAACTGTTTAGAGTCTGGCCATGCATTTGGTTCAGAGGCTGTGAGGATACAGAATCCACTCCAAGTGCTGCCAGGCAGGACTCCTGGGATGGGGCAGGGTGGGGATCTTGTGGTTCTCTGGTTTTGCGCATCGTTTAGTTTTATTTTCCTCCTCTAACAATATAGGATAAGCTGACCCTCATCATATAGGACATTCCTGGGCTCTGGCAAGGAAAACGCTCCCCTTCCCAGCTGCTGACAGCCCCCACTGGAGGAAATAAATGGCTTTGTCATATGGACAATGCCTAATTTTTCTTTTCTTTTTTAAGAATTCTGTCTCTTATGGAGTAATACTTAAATGCTCTAGTCAGGACACTCTTTCACCCTCTCTCCAATAGTGGAAGGATAAATATGCAACAATATTTCAGCACAGTTGTTCCTTTGTTAGTTGTAAACCAAAATATAGCAACTTTCCTGTATTTCTGGATAGAAATGATCCTCAGTTTCACAGGAAGGATGTTGGAACGAGGACAAGGCAACATATTCTGGCAAAGCGAATCCCATAGAGTTAACCTGGAGTCCCCAGATCCATGACTTGTTTTGCTGGGGAGTCTTTTCCTCACATTGATAATTTTAAAAACTCTTAAGCACTTTCCTTTGGAAAGGTTCTTCGTTAAAGGACTTACAGATTTGACTAATTCAGAGGCAATGGACTTCCTGACATTAATTTTTTTTGGTGGGGGGGGTAACTCAAAATTTTTCTGGGTTGATGATAATGTCCTACTTATGGTTTAATTTTTAATTTTTACTGCGGTAGCATATATATATGATAGCACATTTTGCTAATTTTTAGCCACTTCCAAGTGTACAATTCAGCAGTGTTAGTTACATTCACAGTGTCGTGCTGCCATCACCGCCATTCATTACCAAGACCTCACCATCACCCCAAGCCCAAACTCTGCACTCAATGAGCCTTAACTCCACATTCCCCCATCCTCACCTCCGCACGTGGTGCCTGCAACCTGTTTTCCTGCCATTCATTTTTATGCAGTCTTGCTTTGTCACTATCAAAGAAACAATCGTTTAAAATAAAGCATGACCCTTTATATTTGGACATTTTTCTTGGGTCCCTGGTCTCAGTAAATGGAAGCCTGTCTTTTGGGGGTTCCCCCAGAAACAGTCCCTCAGACAAGATTCTAGTGCAGGTGGCATATTTACAAGGTGATCCCAGAGAGATGTAGGGAAGAGAAGGATGTCAATAAAGGGTGTGTTATTAAGCAATTTACCATTGAGGGCAGCTGTGCTCAATCCATCTGGGGTCTCTGGAGACATTCTGGAGCACATGACTCCTATAAGGAGTAAGAGTGGGGCTCTTGTCCACCAATCCTGGTCGGTGGTTGAAGGCTACTGGAGGTAGCTGGGTGCGTGTGGCTGGCACCTCAGTCAAGCCTGTGCTTGGGAGTTCAGGGAATGCCCTGAGGCTCCCAGATGCAGCCTCTGATGCTGCAGGTCCCAGGGCTGCCCTGCAAAGGTAGGGCCTGAGGGCACAGAACAGGACACCAGCTCTTAATCAACTCATGTCGAAGTGCTGCCTGTTTTCCTTTCTAAATATTTGCAGAGAAAATGTCCTAAAATCTCTAACTCCTTATATTGTCCTATCTCACTTTGATTTTACAACATGAGCTCCAAACTGTGAGTGGTTGATAGGTGCATGGTTCAATATGTGTGTAATATATGTACATTATCACATAGGCAGCAAACAGTTACAATATGTCTGATGGATATTAAAATACGTTTGTTGCCTAAAATCCTCCCTCCTCGTGTATCCTTGTCCCTCCGTTTTTGCCTAGGTATTACCTACTCTTCTTTCTAATCTTAGCTTAATCCTTACTTCCTCAGGGAAGTACGCCTAGTCTATCTGGCTGGGTTCGTTCTTGCTAACAGATGCTCATGTTACCCCATCCATCTCCCTTTGGAGCAGTTATTGAAGTTGGAGGGAGTTGGCTGTGTCAGCTTCTGCTAGTTGTTCAAGGAGGCTGTAAGGGAACAGCATCCTGGGGTGTCTTATGCCTCCATCTTGTTCTACCGGAAGAACCCCAGGTGCTTTCTTAATGGATGAAAGTAGGTATCAAATTGCAACACATTTAAATTCTGTTGGACACATTTAAGAGAATGAGGTAACAGTTTTGTTTTATAAAATATTGGAAATTGCACCCTTAGCAGCTATTCAACCTGGTGAAAAATGTAGAGGAAGTATATAGTAAAGGAGAAAAAATTAAGCTGGAGACCCCTGAGGTATGAGCTTTCCCTTGGGCTTGGCTTTCAGCTCTATCCTGCCTTCTCTGGCAGTGGGGAACCCTGTCGAGGACAGTCAGGCCTGTCTTCAGCTCTGCCAGGTTACCCCAGCCAAATACTCCAGAGGGCATGTGTCAGGCCTTTCTAAGAGGCCCTCACCAAGCTGGGCTCCAGCAGCAACTCCTAGTGGCCTCAGGCTCTGAAGCTCTGTAGACACCCCAGGAAGAGATCTAGGTGCCAGGGCCCCCTTGGGAAGACACCTCTTCTCTCCCAAGACTCTCTAGAAGCCCACCTCCACAGAGAGATGAGGGGAAAATGTCTCACAACAATCCAGCACTCCCCAAAAGGCAATTGACAACCCTCCTTCTCCCTGATGTGCACGTGTGTGCATGTGTATACGGGTGTATGCATGTGTGTATATGTGTGTATGCATGTGTGTACTTGTGTGTATTGGGGGAATTGGTGCATTCTGCCTCCTCTTAGGTGCTCAGATCTGAGCTCTAGTTTAGAACTCTGACACCAAGCAGCTCACATCTCCTCCAAACACCTTCACTCTATGCTTTACAATTTGTAATTGTGTTTATTTATATGCCACTGTGTTTGATGTACTTCCCCCATTTGCTTCAAGAAGACAAGAAGAGTATCTATTTTATTCACCACTGTTAACCTTGCTGCTTTGTGCAGAACTCAATGGATGAATGGATGGAGGGATGAATGAATTCTGCATTAACCTTTGTAAGTAGATACTTCATGCTTTTAATACCTGCCTAGTATATTTATTTTTAAAATCAGTCATCGTGTGAGGAAACACATTGCAACGGCATCTTCACTACCTGACAAGTATTAAGTATTGTTCATTCAAGACTATTTTTATAACATTTCAAAGTGGTGACTTTCACTTCAATATGATTCTGATGGGGAAAAATAAAAAAGAGCCAGTTATTATCATTCTCATTTTAAGGAATTTTTAAATCATATGCCAAAAATTAGCACATTTCTGTGCAGTAAACGAGAACTGTGCATTTTTCTAGGAGGCTTGATATTTTCTGCACTTGTCGTTTTCACTGTGCATCTTGAGAACAAATTCAGAACCATTCTTACACGCAGTTCTCAGACATAGGCCTAAAAAAACATATGCCTGTTTAGTGATGCCAGACATTTCTTATGGGGTGTGGTGAGGCTAAGAATTCTGCTACTAAACTGCTGGCACAGAATCCACTTGCTTTCAGAAGCCCCGGGACTGAAAAACTGACAAGCCCCTCCTGGTGAATTTCACCATTTAGGCACTCAGCAGGGAGGCCTTTGCTAGCGTTCCCCAATTCTGCACTCAGGACAAAAAGGAGAGTGGAATTTCCCGAGATAACTTTCCATCCTTCCAATACCAGAATAAGGTAAGGGTACAAGATCTGTCTGGATTAGGTGGCCTATTCAAGGGAATTAAACAGATACAGAGTCATCTGCTCCATATGTAATTTTTTCATGTCCCCCCAAAATATCTAACATAAAGGATGGCTAACAAATGAGCAATTTCTTCTGTGGAAATGGCACCCACATTATATAACACCTGGTAGAGAGTTACATGCTCAGACATTTATGGTTCTAATGGGAAGGGGATGATGACAAAAACTTGAGTCACCCACGGGATACCATTTTGCCTATAGCAGAACAGATTTAAAATGATGTGATTGGCATTCTGAAATAGGGAAGTAAACAATTAATTCAGTAAGAAGTGATTAAAATCATACTGGTTTTTCAGATCAGATTTTATACAGAGCCAAGTTTCCTTCTACTCTAAAAGAATAGCTGCAGATTTTTTTTTTTTTTTGCCTCTCCTACACGATTCATTTATGCATTCAATTAATTTGACAGTTATTGACTGAGCATTTATTCTGTGCCAGAACCGTTCTAGAGCTTTGAAATACGTCAGTGCAGACAAAGACTCTTTGCCCTTCACGGGGCTTTCCTTCTAGTGGGGGAGAGAGAACAACCAATAATGATATACAACAAAAATCAATTCGATGTTCATGTAAGTATTACGTGTTCAAGAGGTATGGAGTATGCAGCGTGTGTCCAAATGTTCAGAAGATGGGTCAAGAGATCAACAGATTGATAGATGGATGAGTAGATGGCTAGATAGAAGGATACAGCAAAAGTGGCAAAATGTTAAAATGAGTGGACCTGGGCAGGGTGGGTTGGAGTTCTCTGTATGGGTTTTGTGCTACCTTTTGCAAAAGTCCTGTAAGTTGAAATTATTTAATATAAAAATATTTTTAAAAGGTAAATTTGAGTTATTGTGTTAGGTGATAATTGTTACAAGAGCGTACTTTACAGTTAGGTCAGAGAGGGAGGTTAGGAGTGGGGGTGGACAGAGAGGGGTTGTAATTACAGAAAGGAGTCAGGGCAGATTTCCAGGTGATATTTGAGCAAAGACTGGACGAGCAGGCCAGGTGGCTGTCGGAAGGAGGCTAGTCCAGGCAGAGGCAATGGCCAGTGGGAAGCCATGGTGGTACAGGTGAGTCCATCAGGTAGGCAAGAGGCTGCCAGGACCCGTAGGCAGCAGATCCTGGTGGGGTCAAAGGGTTTTTGGAAGGGAGGAGCTGGAGGGAAGCAGCTGGCAAGGCAGTCGTGGTCAGAGCCAAAGAGCGTGAGACTGACCTCAGTGTGTGATGAAATGTCACTTCTCTTGGTCAAGACCTCCACATTCTGTCCCTGTCCTCTGCTTCAGCCTGGGGATGTCAGGCTTGGGAGCTCTGGTTACTGTTTCATTTCTATTAAGGGCGGCTTATACAGGAGCCCATAAAGATAACCTTCTGTATCATTGTTTCCTTTAGGGAGAGAACAGTCTGTAATCAGCCACCCCCTGGTACAGGATGCTGCCTGTGGCAGAGCAGCTCAGAGAAGGGACAGCTGGCTCTGCGGAGGCAGCTCACCTTGGCATGAGGATGCTGAGACTCCCCCATGAAAAACAAGCATGCCTGTTAAACCAGAATCCATCCCTAGAGGCTTGAACATTTAGAATTTCCATAGCTCCTTCTTTACTGGCTCACCAAAACAGAATAGAGCAAAATGCAGCCTCACTCTGAGCAATAGAGAGGTAAAACTAATATTTGCTTAAACTAATATTTACTTCATTTATCAGGTACACTTCTAAATACATGCATGGCTTTTATTTAGACATGAATGAAGTATATTTCAACCACTACTAATTTTATTTTAAGCCAGCTACCTAAAAATGCTGAAGGCCCTGCTTCATGGGGGAAAAAAAGTTACCTGCAATTATTACAAATTATTGTCATAAAGAACTGTACTCAGGATGTCTTTTCGTGCATTTGTAAACACTCTTAGCTGTTCCTTTGCAGTCATGAAGTGAGGATTTTCTACTGGGACTTGGGACTACCACAGATTCCGTTATGTCCCTGGTATTATAGCTTCTCCTTGTATCCAATGTTATATCCTTTATTGAAGATATTACGTTTCTGTCATCCTGTAGATTGCTTTGCCTGGCTGGCTTAGTTTGCCAAGCCTGCTATAACAAGCACCACCAATTGACTTCAACAACGGGACTTTATGATCTCACCGTTTTGGAGGCTAGGAGTCCAGAGTGAAGTCGCTGCAGGGTCACACGTCCTCTGAAGTCTGTAGCGTTTTGGTGGCAGCTCACCAGTAGTCCAAAACAGAGTCTCGGCCCCCGCCCCATGACCACCTGTCTCCTGCCTCTTCCCCCTGAGCCCAGATTTCCTTTGCTTAGTTCTGTAGACACACTGGATGAGGGTTCACCCTGATTCCATTTGGCCTGACCTCAACTGGTAACCTCTTCAAAGAGCCACAGGACTTGAGCGTGTCTTCATGGGCCACATGGTTCAGTCCATCACACTAGCTTACGTGCATCAAGAAAAAGGCAAAAAAAAATCACTCAAGAAACACTTGTCTTCACACAATCAGGGAGAGAGCCAGAGCCAGAAAAGATCTAAATTTCAGAGAATTTTTCTTTTAACCAGATGCTGCAGATTAGGTTTCAAGTTCCTATTTTTTTTCCCCAAGTTCCTATTTTTAAGACCATTTTCATTCTTAGCTTTAATCCTTGAGCTGTGGATCTTTCATTGCCAGGGAATCTTCTTGGTATTTTAATACCTATTTTAGAAAACATTTTCGATTTCTTTGATTTGGCTAAATTTTATTTAATTTTATTATCAATAGGTTAGAGCCAGTTTATTAAGCTGAATTGTCCCTTTCATTTTTAATCTGGTCCTAGAAAACAGAGAAAATATAAGTTTGTGGGTCAATGTATCATCTCCAGGACTGATGTTTAGTCTTGGAAAGATTAAAAAGAAGGTAAAATAGTCTTTATCTTTTTGACAACCTCCCCCCCCACCTTTTTTTTTTAATGAGTGCTCCACACTAGGGATTCTGAGTGAAATTTGACCTTCTAAGTTTTAGATCAAATCAAGCCAACATAGAATATAGACTATTCAGTCATCAGTGAAATTGTTAAAGTTTGGAAGGACAATCTTCAAGCTTATCTGAGCTAAAATACCATCAATTTTAAAACTATTTTATATATGAAAAGCAGCTCAAAGCCACACACTAAGTTTGGCTAGGAAAAACATTTTTAAATTGAGAGTGGTTGTACATGAAAATCAGTCATCTATGTCTCAATTTTCTATTCTTTTTTAATTGAAAGAAAAGAAAAGATAAGTTAATAGTATGTTAAGAATTCTATTAATTTTTTTCTGGACGGTTAATTCAGAGAGAAAAATTGGTGTTTCATGGTTGAGTAGAATATAAAATTATGGAGCATTAGGGCTGGAAGAGAGAAAATTGTTTAGCCCAAGCCCTCTTTTCCAGGTGAGGGGCCTGAAGCTCAGAGAGCTGGTTTTCCAGAAGCTCAGTGAAGCACAGTTAGTTCTCTCTTCCCAAGACCCTTCATCCATAGACCCATCCTTCTACCCTCAGATCCAAAGTGGATGGATCTCAAAGAGGATTGGTATTTGAGAAGATGCTTCACTCTGCTTCCATGCTCAAATTTTCTTGAAAACTTCCAGCCCTCTCCAGATCAGACTCCTTGCCACACCACTGGCTTTCCCTTCTGAAGTTCTGGAGAGATTACCTTGACATTTCACTTCTGGCCTATATGGGACTTTCACTTCAGCTCTTCTGATACCCAGACCAAAGCTCTCTCTAAACCACTGTTCTGTTGGGGAAAGATGACAAACAAACATGGATTAAGTAGGCCTTTAAGAAGAGAAAGCCGTCTTTCTAGAAGCCAGTCTGCACTTACCATCCCCCAAACTGCCAAGGAACCCAAAGGAACCCATAGTTTCTGCTGCTGTTCTGTGGTGGGCTCCCACTCTCCCACCACAGTCTTGTACCTTATAAGCTAAGAACTTTTCTTATTTGGTTTGGTTTTAGAAATCAGAAATCTCATTTTGAGTAGAATAGTTCCAAATACTCTGAAGACTCCTGAAATGGTCCCCAAATGGTTGTTAGTTGGAGGCTGTTCATTTCACTCGCACTCTTGGCATCTACCTTTCCAATTAGCTTTCAATATTGTTCTGGCCTCTTCACTGGGCCTCAGTGTTCACACAAAAGAACACCTTTTTTTCCTCCATTAGTTAGCCATCTAATACTTCTTAAATAGAATTTGGAACTTAGGCTTTTGTGTCAATTTTGACTATTTTGTCTTGGTAACTGAATACAGCTGAACTAGATTTGAAAAGAAGACATTTCTTTGTCCCCATAATTTGGCAACTCATAGACTTCTAGGAAAGTTCTCATCTGTGTATCCAGTGCTACGAATGTACATCTTTTAGAAGCTTGTCTTGATGCCTAAACTTAGATCCATCTTAAACATTAGTATTTCCTGGCAGACCCTTTTGGACTCACTAGACAGGTCTAAGTAGACTTTATCTTACAACATCTTTATGAAGAAGTGGCTAGACAGTCTACTTCCCCTGCTGTCCCACCCTCATTTTGTGATCTGATCTTGGACCTAGCAAATACAAAGAGTACCAGAGGTTTGGCAATTATCCAGCTAATTTGATTAATGTAGACAGATTACCTGAATAATTTAGATAGTAAAGTGGATTTTTTTTAGTCGCTAAGCCACTTTACCTTGGTAGGAACGTGCATTTATCAAATTAGATGGAAAAATGCCAAGACTCCCTGTTGGTTGTGCTGTGAAGTTGGGACTCAAGAAACTGAGTAGGCCCTGAGTTCCTTTATGTCTGTGCTAAGGAGTGGAGGAGAAAATAAAACTTAGGGCGTCACTTTCTTTTTGCCAGAAGTGCTCAAACTGAGTTTTAGTTGTGAAATCCTTTACAGAAATGGAATTTTAGCTGGAAGTCTACTAGGTAAATGGTGCTGCTCTGATTGGCCAGGAGAGGGCTGGCCACACCTAAGCCCTCCTCAATCCTTACGGTGCATTTGAAATCCACTGCGTGGGTTTATCATGGACCGAATCTGGTCATTCTCTCTGTGTGTGAGTGCCAAGAGAAAATAGGTGGCATGCTCAAATTGGGGAAATTCAAGGAGTTTTATTTACAAAGTGACAATTGACAAGAGTGTTGCATGGTGTAGGAGACTTGTAAGGGACAGTGCAGGATTCAGGTCAATAGCAGGGGGATGGTTACCACCCCCAGGCCTGAAGGGATGAGGGAAGGGGGAGGTTACCAGGACCTAGAAGAAGTGAGTCACATAGAGCAGCCCACTTTGAGACAATCAGTGACCTTCTGTTGAAGACACCGCATAAGGTGAAGACAGAGGCTAAATATGTGACGCTCTGTTCTACCTGCCATTCATCTCCTACTGGGGCTCCCCATTGGCTAGCCCCAACCTGACACCACAGCAAGCAAGCCTGGTGATGCAGGCCACAGAGACCAGCTTAGCAAAGGTGAGCAGAGTGATGGTGGAGATAGATTTGGAGGAGCAAACAGAAATTAATGTTTTCATTAGGTCTATATCTTTTTCTCCTGCTCCCCTGACACATCCTCATGATGATCTGTAGGTCTCAGTACTGATTTATTTCAAGGCTTCATAGCAGGCCTTCCTACTTGATTCTTTCTAGCATGACATTATGAAATTAATTTTGCTAAAAAAAATTCAAGTTTGCAAAGTTCCTTGGTATTGTCTAGGTGGTGCTTGACCCTTGCTAGAACATGCCCACAGGTGACAGTTAAATCAGTCAATGATTAAATACTTCTTTACCCCTGGTGGAAGCCCATTATGTCTTCGTAGAACCAGATGGTTTGAAATGTCTCCTAATATTGAGCCAAAGCCCGCCTTTTGGAAACTTCCACCCCGTGTTCTTAGTAAAGTCAGTTCTCTCTTCTACACAAGAGCTGCTTGCTCCTATACTCCAATGTCCAGCTACCCAGGGGTCATCTTCCTGGACACTCCCTGCCTCCCCCCGTGCTATGCAAGCCCCAACTGTCTCCCTGCGGTAGCCCAGCTTTCTGACAACAGGCCTGCTGATGGCTTCTAACTGTGATTTGCTCTTCCTGGCACACTGACAGCCCTCAGTAAATATTCTTTAATGAATGAGAATATCCTGAATGTGATTTCTCCTTTCCCCTCTGTGATGTCTTATTTCAATTATTTAAGAAGCTAAGTAATTCGCAACTGCAGCTTGGGGCTCCTGTCATCTTACTAAATGTCAAAACTTGCTAGCCTTAGAGTTATTTTGAACTCCAGTGAAAAAGTTGTTTTTATTTTGAAATTAAAGTGTAGAATATTGGCAAGAGATAATGAAGGTCACCTAAAATCCAACCTTCCTTCCTGTCCTTTTGCAGGAATGTCTTCCAAAATATCGATTTTAAAGGTTGCCTTTGAGCATCTGTTTTGAAATTTGTAAGGCAGGGGTTTCCATGTTTCACAAGATAGCCCATTCCTTTGCTGAACAAACTTTGAGCATTAAGAGTTTTCCCATATAGTCCATCCTGTGATGTTCTCCTTTAGTCTTCGCTCTTACTCCAGGAATAGCAGGGAGGTGGTCTGCTCCCTTCCCACATGTTAGCCCTTCATTCACAGACACTGGCAGCCTCACTGCTGACCCATATGACACAGAAGAAGAGGCCTTCATTGGATCCCAAATTAAAAAACACTCATTTCTAACAATTTATTCCTTGATTCAGAACAGCCCACTGGTAAATAGCCTAAGGAATTCCTTTTCCTTATGCAATGGTAGAGAGCCAAGGCACTGGACCAGGATTCTCTCTCCAGTTTCTGCTTCTATCACCGTGTTTTTCCCAGAATGGCTGCACCCGAGGGTAGAAATTGCCCCCCTCCCTCCTACATATCTAGCAAGGGATTAGCCATTCCTGAGTCCCAGGCAAGAATTCGGGAGCCTGGTGACTCTACACTTTAGCCAACATTTTCGTGGTTCTTTACCGTTGACATCGGATGAATCAATCCCATAAACCTTGGTTTATTCCTTTAGCAGGTCTACAAAAAATTAACAGACAGTGCTTTGTTCTACAGAGTAGAATACTTGCAGCTAGCTAAAGCTGTACAAACAGGCTAAGGTCAGGTCAGCTGCTGGCAGAGCACCTACTGCTCTTGGCTCTTGTTAGCAGCCCCAGGGAGAGTCTCTGACCCTGCAGTGTAGAGTCCAAGGCCACCGTGCCTGTGGGAAATCTCCTGCTTCCTTCTGGCCTTAATCAACCTACATATCAATATTTTCTCCCCTGTTCCATTAATTTTTAAAATGATGTCAGCTTGAATATGTAACAGGCATAGTTCTAATCATGTCTTTCCTGCTCAAAAACCTCCGGTGGCTCACCATTTCCTACCAAATTCAGGCAAAACTATTAACAACACCTTTAACGCTGGGCTAATTATGTCTTTCTTTGCCACAAAGCACCCCGACTGTCTCTGTGCCCTGCTGACGGAATCACCTGGGCTCCCTGCCCTCTGGCTTCCGGTTGGGTTTGGCCAATGGGAAGAAGCTGCAGGAGACTGAAGGATGGTAGGCGGGCAGGTGTCACTTCCCCACTCCCACCTGGGGGCCACTGGCAATGGCTGGTCCCACCCCAGGGGTCAGGCTTTCACTGGGCCCCTTCAAGTCTCTTTCCTGCCCTTGCCCTTTCAGATCTAGAGGTGATGGTCATTTCCTTCTGTGGCTGCTGCTTTGATGCCTCCAGATCACTCACAGCCTCTGGAAAAGGTGCTGCAGGAAAGGTTCTTGGTCTGCCTGAGTCCCTCCAGGACTCTGAGTGATACCGATGCTCTCTGGAAAAGGATACCTATCTACTTCTCCAGGCTTCTCTGCCCTTCTTCACTTACCCTGTTCTTCACTGAAACTCTTCTACTTACTGCACCAAAATGCAGAGGTTAACTCTGACTGCACATCAGAATCACTGGGAAAACTTTTTTTAAAAAAATATCCATGCTGGGCTCCACCCTCAGAGACTGTGAGTCCACTGATCTGGGGATGGACTAGACAGGCCTGGACCAGTCCGAAGAGGTGCAGACACTGTGCTGTGGCCAGGTAGTTGAGGTCCAGTCCTGGGCCCGAGCATTGTTTGTTTAAAGCTTTCCAGGCCATCCTGTGATGGAGAACCACCACCCTAATTATTTCATCTCCACACTACCCTACCTTAGCACAAACTTCTCCTTTATGTGAAATATGCCCATCTGTCCCTTGTCACCACATCATGAAATCCTACCTTTGATGAAGGTTTCCATGAAGCCTTTTGAACCCTACCTCCCGACCTCCATTCCAACCAGGTATGACATCTCAGTCCTTTGAACACCCATGGTATTAATTCTTCCTTGTGGCATCTGCTGTCTTTGGCCTTCTATGATGGCCATTAGGCCACATGGCCTTAGCACACACTGATCGTGTGAGAAGCTATAGACTCATTTGCAAATGACTTCAGAGAGGCCATTTCGTCTGACTCCCCAATCATTGAAGCATAGGCTCTGGCAATCTTGAGTCTAATGTCTCTGGTGTCACAACTTTGTGTCCTGCTGTCACTTTCTCCAAATCAAAAAGGCTGGAATTGATTCTAGTTCCAATTCTCAACTTGGCTTCCTTATATCTTCCTAGTTCCCTTTAAAGGGAACTCCACATCCCTTTAAAATGTTTTGTAGAAAATCAATTCTATAATCACGTTGTAGAACAAAAGCATTTTGTTTAGATGTTACACCTGGGTATTAATTAATTGTTGCAAATCACAATCAATAGAGAAAAATGCTATGTTCAGAACTAATCCAATCTTTTCTGTAAAAGCCCTGATTTACTTGGATTTCAGGCTCTTATGTTAATACACAGGAATGTGTTTTTTAAAAAATAAACTGCTTATTTGATCCTGGGAGATGAAGTAACACGGTAATTTCACCCACTGGACTGGAGCCACAGTATTACTCAGTTTAATGGTGAATAAGGCAGCAACATCACCCTTTTTTTTTATCTTCCTGATCCTCCTCAAACACTTTATATTCTTTTAACCTCACATTAAAGCCTCTGTGCCAGCCCATCAAACTGTAATTATAATTAACCCATAACTGGTTGTGAATGAAGACCACTTGCCCCCACTATGTCCTTCATGCTTCATTCATTTGTACATAGGTATTCATATTTCATCAAATCTAAGACAATCATTTGGAAAATGCACTGTGGAAAGCCAGCAATTACAAGACCCCGTTGATTTAAGAGGTGTTACATGTAAAAGAATATATGCCTTTGAAACTATGAAATATGACATTTCAGGCCATCATTGCTTTCTCCCTGTGAGCTGCCTTTTTATACCATTTTTGCCTTGATGGTTTTCCAGAATAAACACTGGATGCCAAATCAATTGAACTTAATTTTGGCTATGTCCATCTCTTCCTCCACTATCTATCATATCCTAATAGGTTACTTTGCACCTAAAGATTCACTTCCATTCTTTAAGAGGTAAGCTTTTTATTGGCACAAGAAGCCTTTATCTCATATGATTATAGCAGAATCAAGAACTAGAACAAATTCATTTGTATGGTTTATTGAGTCCTTTCCTGGAACACTCAATTACTTCAGTGATAGTGCTGAAGTTATTTACTGTGACAGAAAAATTCATTATGTTATACCGTTTTGAAATGCCACATTGTTTCTCAGTTGAAAAGAGTAATAAATAATATTGCATATATTCTCATGTTACTCACAACCTGAAACCAATTTTGAGGTTCCATTGTTTTCATCTAAACTTTCTTTCTTTCTTTTTTTTTTACTGTACAGAATATAATAGGATATCTGTTTTTTAAATGGCGTTTCTTCTTATGAGATTTTCCACCAGTTCGAAAATACACAGAAATATAAAAATATAATGAGGACACAGGAATGTATTTTCTGTGATTTGACATGGAGGGGCAGTCCCCTAAAAATAGAACTTGATGCCTATTCTAAGCAACATGATGCATTAGATGCTGTGAAAAGATATCAGGGCAGAGACCATCACTTAGTAGCAAATTTAGAGTTCTCTTTCCTAAACTTAGGTCATGTTCTCTTTTGATGCTGAAAAAAAAATACTGTTTAAGTTGATTTCTACAATTCTAATTTCTGGTAGAAAGAAAAGTTTGAGACCTTGCAAAGTAAGTCCTATAGTTTTCCTTGTAGAATATACATACTGTTTTAGTTTGCTAAAGCTGCCAGAATGCAACACAGCAGAGATGGATCGGTTTTTAATTAGGGGATTTATTTAGTTACAGATTTATAGTTCTTCAGAGGAAAGGCAGCTGGCTTTCGTCTGAGGTTCTCTCTCACATGGGACCAGGCACACGGCAATGTCTGCTGGCCTCCTTCCCTGGCTTCTGGGTTCCAATGGCCTTCCCCAGGGTGATTCCTTTCTGCATCTCCAAATGTCTGGGCTGACCTGTGAGTGCTGAGATGAGGTATGCTGAGCTGCTGAGCTCTCTTCTGACCTCTCTCTTTTAAGCCTCTAGCTAATTAAATTAAAGCTCACTCATTATGGAAGGCGCTCCCCTTAGCTGATAGCAAATGTAATCAGCCATAGATGAATTTCACATGCTAATGACACCGAACAATGGGGCATCATCACCTGGCCAAGTTGCCACCTGAACCTAATGCCCACACATGCCATAGAGTCGGGATACATAGCGTGGCTGTGAGCCAGGGACCCGATTTCAAGTCCAGCTCCTCCAGTGACTGGGTGTGTGCTGTTGAGCAAGTTGCTGACAGAGCCTCAGTTTCTTCATCACTGTAATGGTGATAATAACAGCTCTCGCACAGGGTTATTGTCCGGATTAAATGAGATATATAATTTATATATATTATAATCAACAATAGCCATCAAAATTTTAAATGTGCCTACTCCTTGACCTAAAATCCATTTGTAGGATTTTATCTTACATATATACTGGCACACTTGCACAAATATGTGTGTGCATGTACACATACCAACAGGGAAACAATTTACTTCCATAGGCTGGAAAACCCCAGAAAGAAAATTTTAAGGCAAACAATAATGTGGGGGGAAAATGAAGAAGGATTAATACCCTTAACATACAAGAGCTCTTAAAACTTACTCAAGTAGAGAATGCTATATATATTTTTTAAATGGGCAAAGAAGATAAGCAGTCAATTAATGAAAGAGGAAAGTTAAATGGCTGCTAAACATTGAAAAGATGTTAACTTCCACCAGAAATTTTTATTAAATGAAATAATCGTACAACAATTGTCTGTCATAAAATTGGCAATATTTAAAAATAATAATAATAGAGCGTTGGATTTGTAGAAAGAGATTTTCATGCCCTATTAATGGGGGAGGCAAATTGCACAACATTTCTAGAACATACTTTAGTAATATATCTCAAACATCTTAATGTTGGCGTTCCTCTGCCAAAACAGTTGCCCTTCTAGGAATTTATCCTAAGGAAATAAATATGTAGGTATTCAGGGATGTGTGTTTCCTGAATAATAATAATGATATTATTTTTATCATAATAATGACAAAGAAAGAAAGACGATCTAAATGCCCTACAATAAGGAACTGGTTCAATAAACTATAGAGAAACATTATTCAGCCACTTAATATGATGTTACAGAAAGTCTTCACTGACAGAAAAAATGTTAAGAATGCATTAACTGAAAAGGGGGCAGTTTACAAACCTCTAAGTGCCGCCTGCCCCTCTCCACCTTGGGACCTTCCAGGACTGCTCCCGCGGCTTCAGCTTCATGCCCTCCCCTAGCTCCCTAACTCCTCCTCCTCCTGAGAGCTGAGCTCATTTCCTAAAAATCCAGACTATGGAAGTCCCCTGTTTTACATGCTTGCTGCATCCCATAGGTTTTCTTTGCGGCATAGTTCATAATTGCAAGTCAATAATCCTTTCGTTATTTAGTTTTGGTCTGCATCCCCACTGGCACTTAAGCACCAGGGCAGTAGGCAAAAGCCGGATCTTTTCTTTTCCCCTGGCATGCAGCCCAGTGCACAGGACAGTACAGGTATGGAGACTGCAAACTATATATGTTTCCTTAACACGATTCATTTTCGGCAAAACAAAACAAAACCAAGGCAGAAAACTATATTTCAATATCATACTCTGAAATATTAATCTTTCTGGGTTTTTTTTTTCCTCTAAAGTTCTTTTTTTTAACTTTTTTGATAGTAATATAATATACATACAAAGCAAAGAAAGAAAAAAGCAATAGTTTTCAATACTCTTTTCAACATGTAGTTATAGGACAGATACCAGAGTTTGTCATAGGCTACCATAACATCATTGCAGATTTTTCCCTCTAGCTGCTCCAGAACACTGGAGACTACAAAATTTCTTTTATCATCATTTTTTTTTCTTTTTTGTGAAAAATAACATATATGCAAAAAGGCAATACATTTCAAAGCACATCACAGCAATTAGTTGTAGAACAGATTTCAGAGTTTGGTATGGATTACAGTCCCACAATTTTAGGCTTTTACTTCTAGCTGCTCTAAGATACTAGAGACTAAAAGAAACATCAACATAATGATTCAGCAGTCATACTCATTCGTTAAACTCTACCTTCTCTGTATAGTTCCACCATCACCTTTGATCTTTCTCCCACTCTTTAGGGGTATTGGGGCTATGCCCATTCTAACTTTTTCATGTTGGAAGGGCTGTCAATAATAAGGGGGTAGGTGTGAAGGACTTTTATTATTTACGGCCAAGGAATATTAGCCCTAGAAAAGATCCTAAGGATCACCTGATAGAAGACGTAGATGGTTCTAGGGATGGCAAAGGCCTTAAAGGGCAGCAATCCAACCCCTTTCTTTTCTACATTGTAAAATAGAGGCCAATCAAGGGGTGTGCTGGAGTTGGCTGGCACGGGTTGGCAAGAACCAATTGTTAAACATTCAGGATTTTTGCTCCCTGGAACTCTTAGTAGCTTGAAAATGACAACAGTGGGAATATTTACATAACCATGGAAATCGGCCAAAGCTAAAACCATAGCTTTTTTCTGCCAGAGAGCTGTTTTACCAGCATTGGTGTAACACAATTCTTAATGGCGTTGCCTTTGAAACCAGACTGCTGGGGCTCAAATCCTGGCCATTTATCTAATCACTTAACTCAGTATCTCGGTCTCCTCATCTGTAAATTAATAGTAACTACCCCACAGAAGAGCACTTAGCACAGGCCCTGGCACATACTGAGTGTTCAAGAAATGTTAACTGTGATTATTGTTTAGGTCCCAGAGATAAACTAGGTTTACAGATTATAAAACAGAATCTCTCAGAGAGTTGACATGACCTGCCATGGGATGAGGGCAGGGCCCATTCTTTGGGTTGCTTTTTACTATCCCATGTGACAAGTTTTTGAATTATCTATGTTTTTCCTTTCTTATACATCATCTTTTTTCTTTCATACATCTATCTTTATGTTACCTATTTTCCTTCAAAGCAATAAAACTATGTTTCTTTCCTTAAAATAATAATAATAATAACAAGGTGTAGGGAGATGGAACTAGCTGATGTTCTGGAGAAGCTGGCCCCTCTAGGTGTCAGGACTTACCTGGTTTAGGGACACATCTGGAGGTTGAAGTTTCTTGAAAGTTACCCTAGTACATGGAAGCTTTGTAGAATATTATATATTTCCCTAGGTGTTCTTTAAAATTGGCTAGAATGGTTTTGGTTGGGGTTTGGCAAGCTATGATAGGTAGAAATGTCTAACTGAAGTTTGTGTAAGAGTGACCTCCAGAGTAGGCTCACAACTCTGTTTGAACGCTCTCAGCCCTGATACCTTATTTGTTACATTTTTTTTTTATTTTCCCCATTCTGGTTAGCATGGAATTGTTGATTCCATGGAGCCGGGGCCAGACTTACTCCTGGGAGTCATCTCCCATGCTGCCAGGGAGACTTTTGCCCCACGTAGCGGGGAGGGCAAGAATTTCACTTGCAGAGTTCCATCTAAGTGTGTGCATCCTTTCAATGTCTACTTTGCGTTCATTTTGTATTTTACTGTAAACTTTCTGAGTCATTGGATTTCCTTGGCAAAGATATTTGACTACAAGCTCCTTGCGGGTGTGAATCTTTTTTCTTTCTATAAACACTTGATCTTAAGATTGTTAAACTATACGGACCAAGCCAGGTAATTGACCATCAGACTTTTCCCTTCTGGGAAACCTCTCAAAGGCCTCATCACAGTATGAAGCATGATCAAACATTCATGAAACATGAAAACATGTATGTCTGTGCTTTCTGGTTTGCTTAGGAAATATTTTTCCGATGATTTTTTCTACAATGTTAAAGTGTTTCTAATCACATTTTGGTCTTTATTCTACTTGGAATAGATTTCTATGTGAAAAAGGAAGCAGTTTTCTCTTTCTCCAAATCTATAACTAATTAATAACTATCATGTATTGAATAGTCCAGTGGTCAGCAATCCATGACCTATGGGGCCAAATTCAGCCCACTGCCTGTTTTGTAAATAACGTTTTATTGAAACCCATTCCTTTAGGTATTATCTATGGCTGTTTTTTTTATTATTATTATTACAAATGGCAGAGTTGAATAGTTATAACAGAGAACAAGTGACCTACAAAGCCTAAAATGTTTACTATCTGGCACTTAATGTTTGTCAACCCGTGTGTGCTGGTTTGAAAAGATTATGTATCCTAGAAAAACCATGTTTTAATCCTGATCCATCTCCTGAAGGCAGCTGTTTCTTTTAATCCCTATTCAGCACTGTAGGTTGGAAATTTGATTAGATTATCTCCGCAGAGATGTGACATACCCAATTGTGGATATTAACCTTTGATTAAAGGGAGGTGTGATTCCACCATTCCAGGTGGGTCCTGACTAGTTTACTGGAATCCTTTAAAAGAGGAAACATTTTGGAGAGAGCAGCAAAGCCACGGAGAGTCCATGCAGCCAGAAACCTTTGGAGGTGAAAAAGGAATATGTCCCTAGGGGAGCTTCATGAAACAAGAGGCCCGGAGAGAAAGCTAGCAGATATTGCCGCGTTCGCCAAGTGCCTTACTAGAGTCCTGGAGAGAAAGCTAGCAGATGCGGCCGTGTTTGCCAAATGCCTTAATAGTTGAGAGGGAAACCCTGACGGTCACTGGCCTTTCTTGAGTAACCTCTTGTTGGTGCCTTAATTTGACCATTTTTATAGACTTGCTTTAATCGAGACATTTTCACAGCTTTCAAACCGTGAACTTGCAACTTAAGAAATTCCCCCTTTTAAAAGCCATTCCATTTCTGGTATATCGCATTCTGGTAGCTAGCAAACCAAAACACCATGGAATAGTCCATTCTTTACTCCACAATAATCTGTAGTGCCGTATCTGTCGTGTGTCAAGTGCCCACATATATTTATGTCTGTTCTGCTCTGGTTAGCTGATCTAATTGTCCATACCTGCCCTGAAACCATACTGCATCACTCACTTCAGATTTACTCTTAGTCTTGACACCTTCTAGGGTATACCCTTGTCCTTTTTGCTCTTTTTCTTCAAAAGTGTCTTTGCCATTTATGGCCCTTACACATCCATATATATTTTAGAATAGGCTTATCAAGTTTCAAGAAATCATCGCTTCAAAAGTGTCTTTGCCATCTATGGCCCTTATACATCCATATTTTAGAATCGGCTTGTCAAGTTTCAAGAAAGCTTCTGTTGGGATTTTTATTGGAATTTCATGAATTTATTAAATAATTTAGGGAAGACTCATTTACCCATTTTGTCTTCCATAGAATCTTTCAACAGAATCTAGACTTTTTAAAATAATGTTCTTACATATATTTTGTTTGTGCCATCCCTAGTATGTTAATTTTAATTGCTATTTTTAGTCTTTCTAAAAATTATATTTTCTGTTTGTTGCTGGTATATAGCAACGACATATTTTTAAACATGGATGTCTTATTTGGCAACCTTGATATACCCTCTCTCCTAAGCAGACTCTCATAGTATGTATAAATAATTACATATTTTTTCTTTCAAATCCTTGTACTTGTTATTTTTCTTACTACACTAGCCACGAGTTCCATTACAACATGGATTAGAAAAAGTGGTAGTGAAAATTCTTGCCCCTTTTTGGTTTTAAAGGGAATATTTATATCACTTCACACAAAGTATGATGGATCCTCTAGGTTTCTGATAACTCCACTTTATAACTTTTGCTAAGAATTTATATAATGAATATGTTTCAAATTGTAATGTATGCTTTCAGATTCACCTATTAAAATGATCACTTTGTTTTTCTTCTTGATCTGTTACTATAGCATCTGTGCCAATAAATGTGTTTAGTCTGTATTTCTACTTTCTTGTGATCCTTGTCAAATTTTGTTATCAATTTTATGCTTACCTCATAAAATGAGTTGGGAAAATGGTTCTTTTTTTCAGTTTTCAGAAAAATTTTGCATGAGATCCTTTTTTAAAAAATATTTTTATTGACAAATCTTCAGATACATATAGTCCATACATGGTATACAATCAATGACACAACATTATCACATAGCTGTGTATTCATCACCATGATGACTTTTATAATGGTTGTATCACTCCAGAAAAAAGAAATAGAAAGAAAAAAAGAAAAACTTATACATCCCATAGCCCCTACTCCTCCCTCTCATTGACCACTAGTATTTCAATCTGTCCATTTTTTTTTACCCCTTATCACCCTCCCATAATTTATTTACTTTTTATCCTTATTTTTTACTCATCTGTCCATACCCTGGATAAAAGAAGCATCGGGTACAAGGTTTTCATAATCAAACAGTCACATTGTAAAAGCTTTATCATTATATAATCATCTTCTCTTGAAGAGAAAGCTACTGGAACACAGCTCAACAGTTTCGGGTACTTCCCTCCAGCCACTCCAATACACTATAGACTAAAAAGGAATATCTATCTAATACACAAGGCTCCAGGATAGCCTCTCGACTCTATTTGAAATCTCACAGCCACTGCAACTTAATTTTGTCTCATTTTTCTCTTCCCCCTTTGGTTAAGAAGTTTCTCTCAATACCATGATCCTGGGTCCCATGTCCAGCTGATTGTTAATTGGAATCATTTTCTTCCAGCATTTGATGAAGAACGTTTATCAAGCAGATCTTCTTCATATCTCTAGGGTGTAAGTTGGAAATCTTTTCTACTGGTTGGATCGGCAAAAACTGTCTTCATTTCTCCACTTTTCTCCAGACTCTCTCTCCTGTCTTTTCCCATCTGCCTGTGAGTGCCCCCTTTAGTATTCTTGTAGAGCAGGTCTTTTGTTTACAAACTCTCTCAGTGTATGTTTGTGTGAAAACATTTTAAACTCTCCCTAATTTTTGAAAGACAAAATTTACTGGATATTCAATTCTTGGTTAGCAGTTTTTCTCTTTCAGTATCTTAAATATATCATACCACTGCCTTCTCTCCTCCGTGGTTTCTACTGAGAAATCTACACATAGTCTTAGCTTCCCTTATATGTGATGGATTGCTTTTCTCTTGCTGCTTTCAGAATTCTCTGCCTTTGACATTTGCCGATTTGATTAGTAAGTGTCTTGGAGTAGGTCTATTTGGATTTATTCTATTTGGGGAATGCTGTGCTTCTTGGATGTGTAATAGTATGTCTTTCATAAGAGGTGGGAAATTTTCAATGAATATTTCCTCCATTATTCTTTCTGTCCCTTTTCTCTTTTCTTCTCCTAGGACACTCATAACACATATATTCATGTGCCTCATGTTGCCATTCAATTCCTTAAGATCTTGCTTGTATTTATCCATTCTTCTCCCTATCTGTTTTTTTCTTATGTTTAAGATTTCAGATGACTTGTCCTCTAGTTCACTAATCCTTTCTTCTGTCTCTTCAAATCTGCCCTTCTAAGTCTCCATTGTGTTTTTAATCTCTTCTATTGTACTGTTCATTCCCATAAGTTCTGTCATTTGTTTTATTCATGGTGACCCAATGTATTCTTTATATCCTTCATCTTTTTTTGTCATATCTTCCTTCAATGTGTTGATTTGATTTTTTAATTGATTTAGCATGCTTGTTTGAAAATCTTTAATTAGTTGTTTCAACTCCTGTATCTCATTTAAATGTTAATTTGTGGGAGGGCCAGAGTTCTCACCTGCCATGCCTGAGACCCAAATTCAATTCCTGGTGCCTGCTCATGCAAAAAAAGAAAAAACATTCATTTGTTCCTTTGACTGGGCCATGTCTTCATTTTTCCTAGTATGACTTGTAATTTTTTGCTATTGTCTAGGCATCTGATTCCTTGATTACTTTATTCTGGAGGTTGTTTTCACTCTTCTACCTGGGGTTTTCTTGTTGGTTGCCCTTGCTCTCTATCTGTTCTTTGACATTCATAGCTTCTGTTTAACTGGTCAGGGTTTTTCAGCTCTTGTTTTTCTGAATATTGCTCTGCCTATATGGAATAATTATTTGAGGAGAATCTCTCCAGATATGCTTGAACCCAATCAGATTTTGGCAGACCCAGGCATACCCAGGTCTCATGAAGAGGATGTCATCAGTATCAAGTTTCCTTGAGGAGGAGACCAGCAGATATCTAACTTTCCTACAGACCCTCTAGACTCTATCCTTCCCAGTAGGTGGCACTTGTCTGCTTGCAGCTCCCTCCTAGCATAAAGTGATGTGGAGCCTTTAATTCTCAGCAGACCCTCCTTGCCAGGGTTATGGTTGAGACAGAGGCTGAGGAGGAAGGCAAGCTCAAGGTGTTTCTGATTCCCAACCCCTGGGACCTGAATTGTCTGAAGGAGCACTGTCACTTGAGCTGGGCCCCACTCCCTTTTCTGGGGGAAGATACACCCTTTAGGGAATTATTTTCTTTACTTGACTGGTTACTTTGCCTTTCAGAACTATCTTACCTCTGCTCTGGCCTGGGCCAGTGCTAACAATTGAAAATGCCTGAAGCTTTCTCTCATGAGCTACTTAGGATACTTTGAAAATAAAAGAGAAGAAGAAAGAAAAAATGGAGAGAAAAAAACTCCCTAAGAATCAGTGCTTAGCCCCCAAGATTTGCCAGTCAACAGCCAGAGTTGGCACCTGGTTCTGTGTGCCATTTTCAGTATTCTGAGCTTGGCCAACTTCAGAGTCTATATATTTTTTGTTTTTTGTTTTTCCATCAGCCCCATCTCCTCTGTGCCATGACAGTCCTTAGGGTTACTCTCATGTTTTCTCTGCATCTGACTGTGCTCAGAGCTTGCATTCAGCAGTCCAAACCTATTAATTAAAACCACAATTGAAGCTTTATTGAGCTTCCCTCCCCTGTTTCTAGTAGAGAGGGCTTCCCCTTTCTACAGGCAAGTGGTTCCAAGAGCCTGACATGCCAATGAGGGAGGGGTGCCATCTTCCTGGGTTTGGAAGCTTTACTGATAGTTTTGTGTTGTAGTCTTGGCCCCTCCATCCATTCCAGACTGGTGCACAATGTGTGTCAGGTCACAAATTAACTCCCAAACAGCTGTTCCAGGAAGTTCCTGGCTATTTGCTGACTTCTCTAGAGGACCAACTAAATTGCCTACCTCTCTATTTCACCATGTTGACTGGCCTCTCCCCTTTATTATCTTTTATGAGTTATTTATAGAAGATTCCTATTGCAGAGGGAAGTGATCTAAAGAAGCCAAGATTGTAATTAATCAAAAAGCAGATCCTTGGATGCATAATTGGGTGTATGTGTGTGACACAGAAAGAGAGAGAACAGAATTGTTTTCATCAGAAATCAACAGTTATAGGGCTAATCAGAATTCAGACACTCTCACTAATGGACTGTGTGCTGGTTTGAATCTATTAAGTACCCTAGAAAAGCCACGTTTCAATCCTGACACAATCTTGTGGGGGCAGCCATTTCTTTTAATCCTGATTCAATACTGTAGGTTAGGAAATTTTTATTAGATTATTGCCACAGAGATGTGACATGCCTAATTATAGGTGTGAACTTTGATTCAATGGAGATGTGACTCCACCCATTCCGGATGAGTCTTGATTAGTTTACCAGAATCCTTTAAAAGAGGAAACATTTTGGAGAGATTCAGAAATTACAGAGCTGACAAAAACTTCAGAGCAGAGATGATAAAGGAGAGCCAACAGAGAGAGCTTGCTGTTCTATACTTGGAGAATAGTTGCTTCAGAGAACACAGAAATGGGTGGTTGGAGATTCTTGGAGCCCAACAGATGTTGCTATGAGATGTTAAGCAATACAGAACCTGGAGAAAGCCAAGAGGTAAAAGCCAGCCCTGGAGAAACAAAGTGAGGAACTCCCACAGGAACTGAAAGTAACAGTGCCCAGGAGCAAGGGACCAGCAGATGCCAGCCACGTGACTTCCCAGCTGACAGAGGTGTTTCCAGATAGATCAGACTTCTTTGAATTAGATATCTTTCTCTGGATGCCTTAGTTCAGACATTTTTTAGGCTTCTAATTGTAAACTTGTAACTTATTAAATTTCCCTTTTTCAAAGCTGTTCTAGTTCTGGTATATTGCAGTCTCCAGCAGCTTGCAAACTAAAACAGATTGTTTCCTATGAGGATGGCATGTGGGTGTGATTTCTCTTTTGCTATCTTTATCTGGGACAAATGTCCAAGCAAGGAGTTGTCAGTTCCCCTTTCCTAAGGTGAACCATTTTGGAGAATTATGTTCTATTGACTTTGCCTAAGGGCAGAACTCTAAGCATCCTGCCTCTGTGTCTTAACCCACCCATAATTTATCTTTAATGTATTTTGTGCCTCTTGATCATAAATTTTAAGTTGGATTTATCTATGTTTCCGATTTTCTTTTAAAGTGTAGCTCATATCTTTTTGTTGTTCTCCTTTTGTTTAGGTGGGAGGATTTCCAGGAGAAAAATGGACAAAAATTCCTCAAAATACCATTGTAAAACTGATGTCCTTCTGTAAAAAAACTTACATCCAAATATTGTTTTTTTGGGCCCTAAATTATTGTCCTAAACTGTCATTTCCATCTATTACTATTTCCATGTTTGCACCATACATCATCACAAGTAATTTAACCATGCTTTGCTTCCCCTTTGTCATTTCACATTTGCCTATTCCTCTGAAAAGCACTAAGTCATACAATAAATTCTTTTCACCTTTCCTTCTTGCCTTGTGTTCTGGTTTACTAGCTGCCAGAATGTGATATACCAGAAAAAGAATGACTTTTAAAAAGGGAGAATTTAATAAGTTGCAAGTTTACAGGCCTAAGTCCATGAAAATGTCCCAACTAAAGCAAGGCTATAGAAATGTCCAATCTAAGGCATCCAGGGAAAGATACCTTAGTTTAAGAAGGCCAATGACCAGGGTTCAAGGTTTCTCAACTGGAAAGGCACATGGTGAACATGACAGTATCTGTAAGCTTTCTCTATGGCTTCTTGTTTCATGAGCCTCTCCTGGGGTTTCCTCCTTCATCTCCAAAGATCTCTGGTTGCATGAGCTCTGGCGCTCATCATTCTTGTGACTCTGCTCTGTGGCTCTCCCATCTTTCTGAAGCTTTCTCCAAAATGCTTCCTCTTTTAAAGAATTCCAGTAAACAAATCAAGACACACCTGGAATGGGTGGAGTCACAGCTCCCTCTAATGAAAGGTTAATATCCACAATTGGGTTAGTCACATCTGTATGGAGATAATCTAATCAAATTTCCAACCTACATGATTGACTAGAAATGGTTGTTTCCATAAGATTGATTAGGATTAAAACAGGGCTTTTCTAAGGTACACAAATCCTTTCAAACTGGCACACCTTGTTTCATTTAAAAATAAATATCGATGCATCTGCTGTGCTGATCAAGCCATCCTGTCCAAATTTGATCAGAGATGAACAGACGAAGGGAAACAGAAGGCCATTGGTCTTTCCAATCACTGGCAATAAGAAATGGAAAGAATTTAGGTCATAAAGTTCTGGTTTTAAATCCAACTTCTTCTCCATAATAGCTGTGGGAACTTATTCAGATTTATTTATTTGTGTATTTTTACTTTTCTGAGCCTTCTTTTACTCAGTTATAAAGTAAGGGCAACAACACCCAGGAGTGGTGTGCAGATTGAATGAGAACAATCTGAGCATAGCACCGAGCACGTGGGCACTTATAAGGGCTATTTATCTCGTGTGCTGTCACTGCTCTGCAATTCCTTAAGTGCCCAACGCCATTCTTTGACTAGCTGTGGAGCAGGGCATCTCCCTGTGGGCTTTTGTGCCTCTGTGTGGCTAAATTTGAATAAGTTAGATGGAAAAGGTATGAGAAAAGAAAAGCCTGGGCAGACAGCGTTATGCCAAAGCATATGCGCAGCTGAGAAGTACAGGGAGGGATTTTGAAATTTCCACTGCCTCCCCCAAGAGCTCCCAAGGGAAAGGAGGAAGCAGATCCTTCTCCACACCTTTTGCAAAATGAATTTGTCAGTAAAAGTCATTCCATAGAACATTAGCAGATTCCCCATAGATTCAATTACATGACATAGAATCTGCTGGTGAATGTCAGAAAAGTGTCACCCAAACTTCACTGGAAAAAAAATAAATGGCTTAATTCCCACTGCCTCTCAACAACTACATTTGATTCTAGAGACACTGGAAAATTTTCTGAAATTCTATATTATAATAAGCCTACTGCTTTTATCAGAACAATAACCTTCCTTTTCTTTTTATTTCCTTTTGCTATTTCTTGTGGTGAAGATTCAAAGAGAGGGGTGGGTACCTAGCCCGCCTCTGGAAACCCATGGATTAACTTCAACTTAGAAGCCATGCAACCATCCTTCTTGCATTCTGAGTTGATCTAGTGACCCGCCACCCCCACTTCCTGAGTTGAACGCTCCTGAGTCTTGAGTGAAGATAGGTAAGAATTAAATAATATTTTAAAAATCCATTTTGGTGACTGGTGTTTAGCCAAATGGGTTATGGAAAAGCCTGAGCTCACAGAACAACCAGTATGGGATTCAGCCACATTTCTGAGCCTCTGTTCTTAGTCACTGCAGTGACTGGCCTGGCTCTGTTTGATTTTGGAAGTTATTATAGGGTGGAATCATCTGTGGGAGGTTTCACGGTGGGTCTGTCCACCAAGCCATCAAATAGCTTTGGGCAACATCAGCAAACAGCAGAAAAAACTGGAGATGAATTGTAGAAGTTTTGTCACATTGGCCACTAATGCTCATTAAATATCGAGAACTTGCAGACCAAATTGCCACAGGTGACATATTTGAAATGAAATTCTCAGTGTGTCTCTACTGCGAAGCTGAGGACGTTTCCCACTGTGGTTTGGGTTGGTTTTCTCTTTAAAGAGTCATCTCTCCTCCCGTGTTGTAATTTGATCAAACAGTAACCAAAGCAAAAAGGTGATTCTAATATAAATCAGTAGCCAAATCTCCCAGAAACAAATTCCTTGTTATTGGGGATATGGATTACCTGGCCAGGAGGTTAGATTTCATACATGCAATTGAGAGTGATATAGAGACCAAGCTCTGTTGTAGCAGAGATCCTATCAGCTAATGCCTGTGAGATGGATGCATCCTTTGTATCCTGGAACTCCGCCAGGTGATTTTTATTATCCACATCTTGCAGCTAAGGAAACTGAAGCTTCTGGAAGTTAAATAATTTCTGAATTGGTAGAGCTAAAATTTTATCCTCAGTTTTTCTTATACCAAAGCCAATCCCCCATTCCACCCTGCCAATCCAGCTCTACTGGACTTGTAGAAATTAAGAAAAACTTTTAGTCCATATTAACACAGACTACTGTTTCTCAAAGTGTGCTCCCTGGACCAGCAGCAGCAGCAGCAGCAGCAGCTGGGAGCTTGTTAAAAATGTAAATTCTCAGGCCCTACCCCAGATCTTTTGAATGTGAAGCTGGTGGTGGGCCCGGACATCTGTGCTTTAATAAGACCTCCAGATGATTCAGATGCAGGTTCAAGTGTGAGAACCCTTGATTAAATGATGCCATGTGGAAGAAGAGCAGTGAACTGTCTCTTATTTCATTGCAGTCAGGTAACAGAAAGTAGAATGATAGAAATGGCAAGAATTGGACTCAGTCTAATTCTATATGCAGGCCAGACAGTATTTTGATCCCAAAGAGTTTGAGTTCACTTAAGATTGCGTTGTGAGTTTCACAAGTGGAAGAGTGTTAACTCCGATCTAAATTTTAATTTATCCAATTACCATCCTCCTCCTTACATGCCCCAGCTGTCACTTCCTACAGAGAATTGCCTCGGGGGGTTGACATTTATTGAATAGATACTACATCCATCTCTGAGGAACATCAATTTCATTAGCAAACACTTTTCAGCAGTCTTTTTCTGTGCTTATACACACAGGAATTTCTGGACAAAGATTTTGGTTTTGTCTATGCAGGGAACTTAAGGAGGGTTCCTAGCAAAGGGATGATGCATGCAGGTTTACAATATAGCTGTGGGATTCACACTATTTGTTGATACCCTCTAGAGCACAAGAAACAATAAGACAGAGTGGTTCAAATGTTTGAACAAGATTCAAAGGCACTTTTCCATCAGTCGTATGTCAGCGGTGGTAAGATAGATGAATACAGGGTCTTGACATTTCAAAGCCTTAAAGATCTGTCTGCAACAACAAAAAGACAAGCAACCTGTGCCACTTTGAAAGTATTATGTATCCCAGAAAAGCCATGTTTTAATCCTGATCCAATCCTAATTCACTATTGTAGGACAGAAATGTTTGATGAAATTATCTCCATGGAGATGTGACACGCCCAATTGTAGATGTGACCTTTGATTAGATGGAGATGTGACTCTGCCCATTGCAGTTGGGTCTTCATTAGTTTACTAGAGTCTTTAAAAGGGGAAACATTTTGGAGAAACCTCAGAAACAACAGAGCAGATGTGGATGCTTGGAGGGCAGTTGCTTCAAAGCTGACAGAACCAACATGAGAAGTTTGGAGTTGTGGGGCCCAGCAGACATTGCCGCGTGCCTTCCCACGAGATGCTGAGCAGGCCAGAACCCAGAGTTGTATCCCAGAGGAGCTAAGTAGAGGCCCAGAGATGCCAAGTGAGAAACCCCCACAGGAAACAGGCTGAAAGCAACAGACCCCAGAAGCAGGGGACCAGCAGATGCCAGCCATGTGACTACCCAGCTGACAGTGGTACCACTGACCCATCAGTCTTCCTTGAAGTAAGTTATCTTTCCTTGGCTGCCTTAGTTCGGACATTTTTATAGGCTTAGAACTGTTAACTTGCCACTTATCAAATTCCCTTTTCAGAAGCCATTTTGTTTCTGGTATATTGCATCCCAGTGGCTTAACAAACTAATATATAACCCAATTTAAAAATGGGCAAAAGACATGGACAAAAACTTTTCAGAAGAGGAAATACAAATGGCTAAAAGGCACATAAGAAGATGTTCAACTTCACTAGCTATTAGGGAAATGCAAATCAAAACCACAATGAGATATCATCTCACATCTACTAAAATGGCCATTATAAAAATAAAACCAAACTAAAAGTTCTGCAGAGGATGTGGTGAGAGAGCCACACTATTCACTGTTGGTGGGAATGTTAAATGGTATAACTGCTGTGGAAAGCAGTTTGGTGGTTCCTCAGGAAGCTAAGTATAGAATGGCCATATGATCCAACAATCCCATCACTAGGTATGTACTTTGCCTCAGAGGAACTGAAGGCAAAGACACAAATGGACATTTGTGCACCAATGTTTATAGCGGCATTATTTACCATTGCCAACAGATGGAAACAGCCCAAATATCCATCAATGGACACGTGGATAAACAAACTGCAGTATATACATATGATGGAATATTATGTATCTGTAAGATGAAATAAAGTCATGAAACATTTAACAATGTGGATGAACCTTGAGGATCTTATGTTGAACAAAATTAGCCAGAAATAAAAGGACAAAATACTATATGGTCTCACTAATATGAGCTCATTATTATGAGCAAACTCTGAGAGTTAAAGTTAAGAACACTTATTATCAGGAGATTGAAAGAGGGTAGAGATTGGGCATTTGATGCTGAAGGAGTTCAGAATGTTCCACAGGATTGACTATAAAGACCCAGAAATGGATAGCCCAATACTGTTTGATGTCAGCACAATATTGTAAGTTCACTGAAAGATGCTGAGTGTGAGCTTGAATGAAAGAGGAAAACGAGGGGCGTGCATGACATCAAAGGAAAGATGGAAGATGAAGACTGGGACTGCATGGATCAGCAAAACCTAGAGTGGACAATGATGGTGATTAAATGTACAAATATAAGAATGTTTTTGCACAAGAGTCAACAAACGAATCACTATACAAGGTGTTGAAAATGAGATGGTATATGGAAAAAATACAACCAATGAAAACTGGAGTCTGTAGTCAACAATAACATTGTAATATGCTCCCATTAAGTGTAACAAAGGCAATACGCCAAAGCTAACTGTCTGTAAGAGAGAGATATTATTGTTGTTGTGTTTCTCCTTTTTATTTTTTATTCTTTATTTTTTCTTTTTAATTTTTAATCTTGAAGTTTTATTTTTCCTCATCTTCTCTCTTTGCAGAAGAAATGGAAATGTTCTTACATAGATTGTGGTGGGGAATACATAGCTATGTACTTATACCAGGAGCCACTGATTGCTCACTTAGGTTGGGTTGTGTGGTATGTGAGAAAAACTGTTTAAAAATATGAACATAAAGATTCAAGTGCTGGAGAAGATGTGGAGAGAGAGATGTACCTATTCTCTGTTGGAAGAGATGCTGAGAGGTGCAGTCCTTCTGGAGAGCTGTGTGGTGGCTCCACAGAAGGTTAAGTTTAGGGTTGCCATATGATCCTACAACCCTGTTGTTAGTATATACTTAAAGAACTGAAAGCAGGGACACAAATAGACATAGGCACACTGGTGTTTCCAGCAACATTAGTCATGATTTGCAATGGATGGAAGTGGCTAAGGGTACCGCTAACTGTGGTATATACAAACAATAAGATATTGAGCAGCTACAAGAAGGAATGAAGTTATGAGGCATGCAACTAGATAAATGAAACTTGAGGACATTATGTTGAATGAAATAAGCCAGAAAAGAAAGGACAGATAGTGTAAGGCCTCACTAATATAAACCAACTATAATGAGCAGACACTGGGAACTGAATTCAAGAGCACAGGTTATTAGGGTCAACAAACAAATCAGACAGAGATTGGTCAATCAGTTATTAAGGGGTACAGAATGTTCAATAAGGCTTATTGTAAAGGTTCCTGGATTCTAAGCTCTTACAGCTGTCACATCTATTCCTGAGTTTTAACTATTACTTCTAAATTATGAGATGCTGTACTCTTTATGTATAACCTGGTATTTTCTTGGAACTTTAGGTGTCTGTGTGACACCTGAGACTCTGAGTTAGAGTTTTGCAGCTCTGAAAGTCAGCATTACTCCATACAGCAACTGTCAAAGAAGCTGAAAAAGAGATCAGACTTCAATTAGAGATATGAATGAAATGGGCTTGGTTAGGACTAAGGTAAATCAGAATGCAGGGTAATGGATGATATTAACTATAGTTTAAAACTTCAACTTTGTATGAGACCAAAGGAAAAGATGTTTCTTTGATACAAAACTTATATTTTCAGTAGCAAACTATCTAGTTTAAACTGTATAGTCAGTTTATATAAGCAACATAATTACATGGAACATAGAACAGGGAATGAGATTTTGTTATTCTTTACAGGTTAAAGCAATACCCTGATACATCCAGGAGTATTTGGGACAGAAAATGAAAAAAAAAATGTATGTACAAAGGCCCCTTAAAGAACTGGGGAAAATGTGGACATATTAGACTTCCCCACTTGGTGAATTCCTAATATTCTTGCAAGCATCAGGGGCTACCAATTTAATAAGTCAAGCCCTTGGTCTTGAGGCTTGCTCTCCTGAAAAGGAGAAGCTAAGCCTACTTATAATTATGCTTAACAGTCACCCCCAGAGAATCTCTTTTGTAGCTCCAATGTGGCCTCTCTCTATCAGTCAACTCTGCAAATAAACTTGCTACCCTCCCCCAGTACATGGGACATGACTTCCAGGGATGAGCTGGCCCTGGCATCTTGTGATTGGAAATGACTTCTTGACCAGAAGGGGAAAAAGAAATGAATGTTTCTTTTCATTTTAGTGGCTAAGAGATTTCAAATAGATTCAAGAGGTCATTTCTGGTGGTTATTCTTATGGCTTTTATATATATACCTTTTTAGTTTCCAGAGGATTAGAATAGCCAGAAGGAAATACCTGAAACTGTTGAATGGTTATCCAGCACACTGAATTCTTAATGATGATTTTCTAACTAGATAGCTTTTATCATGTGATTATGAAAACCCTGGACTAACACTCTCTTTATTCAGTGTATGGGCAGGTGAGTAAGAAAAACCTAAATAAATAATGGTGGGGGGTGGATGAAGTGTTATGGGATGTTTTGGGTTTTCTTTTTTCTTTTTCTTTTATTTTTTTTCTTGGAGTAATGAAAATGTTCTAAAATTGTGCTGAAGGATGCACAACTATGTGATGATGCTGTGAGCCACTGATTGTATACTTTGGATGAATTATTTGTTGTGTGAATATATCTCAATAAAATTACATTAAAAAAAAAAAACCTGTTGATTGTCCATACAGGAACACACGTGAAATTTAACAGCGTCCTGTATACCATAACTGACTTTGACATCCTATGCTTGTCTAGTGAAGGGCTCAAAGTCTCGACCCCCTATGCTGATTGAGCCACAATGGCAAGGAGTGAGTTTGTGAGATGATTGGCAGTGAGGGTAAATGATGGATGGGAAGTATTTTCTGGAGTCACTTCTCCAGGGTGGGGCTTCCCCGGGGAAGATGAGCAGGAGCTGTGAGATGACTCCCACAGACGAACCCTGTCAGTCATGCTGCAAATCTAGCTTCCAGGAATGCCTCGTTTCCTTCTGTGTCACATGTTTGCCAAAGTCATGGCTAGAATAACAATCACACAGGAAGGGTGAAAATAGTTGTGTGGGAGTCACCGTGAATTAAGGTCTTTGCATGTGCCTGTTCAGCAGGCCTGCTCAGCAGGAATTACTTGTATATTTAGGACATGGGGGCGTTCAGCTCCTAAGGAGAGAGGGCGTGCATTGAGTCAATGGACACTGGGACAGAGGGAGCAGGCTGTTTTGACCGAGTGTATATAAAACCCTAGCTGGCCCTCAAAAACTGTTAAGTCTTATCATTGAAATATCCTGCCTTATACTCTGAGAATCCTGTCTTCGTTTGCCAGGGCTGTGCTAACAAAATATCACAAACTGATTGGGCCAAACAACAGGAATTTAGTGGCTCACGGCTTGGAGGCTAGAAGTCAGTCCCAAGCCAAGGCATTGCAGGCCATGCCTTCTCTGAAGTCCCAGCACCCTGGGGGTGTCTTCCAGGCAGCCGTCCCTGCCTCTCGCGCATGGCCACCTGTCGCGGTCTGCCTCTGCCCACGGCTTGTACTTCCGTGTCCACATCTCTTTTGCTTGTAAGGACTCCCGTCCTATTGGCTTAAGGCCCAAACCGATTCAGTTTGGGCTCATCGAAATAGGGTCTTCGAAGATACTGTTTACAAATAAACTCACGCCCACAGGACCCTAACCTGGACAGGGCTTTGTGGGGGACGCAGCTCCATCCCTCACATCCAGGTGAGTGTTCAGGCACCTTGGAAATCAACAGAACCCTTATGAGCCCCCTCAGGGCGTGGATTTATCAGATGAGTAACACGTCAAACATAATAGAATCCCAACAAACGGGACAATGAGAATTATTTGCGGAGAACACACCAAGCCAGGCACATGTCAGTTGCCAACTTACAAAATCCTTGCTACACACACACACAACCTCCTTCAACACAGTCTTTATTATGCCCTGTTTCCTAGGCAAGGAAACTGAGACAAAATGTTAGGAAAGCTCAGCTCTGGGTGGGCCCAGACTCAGAGAAAAGGACGAGGAAGAAAGCTGTGACACCGGGGACTTTGTGGCCCATTCACCCAAGTACGTAAGAGTGGGGGAGGCACGGACTGATGCCTGCGTTACAGAGACTGATCTGGGATGACCTCAAAGCATGTTGATTGCGTTGTTGATGGCCCATACCTCCCAGCACTGTCATCAAGGTGGTGTTGACACCTGGGACCGTAAATGAAAACTCCCTGCCTGGTTTGTCCACCCTGGCGGGTGTGCTCCAGAGAGTAGTGTGTTGGCTTCAACTCTCCTACTTTGACGACAGTAACCCAGGAAAGTTTGCTCCTAGAGGAGAAGGTCTTAGGCAGCTGTCACCATGGGGATTCCTTGCCCGTGATACTCAAAATCGTTTATTTCAGGACCCCACTAGTGTACCTATGTACTCTTTGTTATATTTTCAATTTGACATAATTGTACAGAATAATTCAGTATGTACTGTATTTTTGTTTGGTATTTTTCACTCAGTAAAATGTCGGTTAAAAAAAATCCATTTTGCTGTATGTGTCAGTAGTTTGTTCCTTTGCTGCTGAGTAGTGAGTATTCCATTGTGTGGATATACCAGTTTGCTTGTCCATTCACCTCTTGTTAGAAATTTCTGGTTTTTGAGATTGTGAGTAAATCTTCTATAGGCATTCTCAAAAACAAAAAAAAGAAGAAGGAGAAGAGAAGAAAGCTCAGGTCTCTCCTTCCAGTGAGCTCCTTTTCTGACTCATCTATGTTCTCTGCTAACCTGTTCCCAGTCCCAGCCCTTGCAATGCTCTATTTTCTTTTTTTTTTTTCCTCCTAGAGCAATACCCCCCTTCTAACATCCTGTACAAAACTGACTGATTTGTGTTTATGGTTTATTATCTGTCTTTCTCCACTAGAATGTAAGTTCTGTGAGATCAGGGATCTTTGTTTTGTTCAATGAAATATCTGAAACCCTTGGAGCTGTTTATGGTTAATGATTAGCACCCAACAAATACTTATTGATGAAACAGTGAATGAATTACTTGACAGGCGTGTGTAAGATTTATTGGAGAAGGATAAGGAGATATAGGTAGATCCATGTATCAAATTCAAGGTTATGCCAAAAAGGCAGATCTGGGCTGAAGATGCAGTGCTAGATAATGTAAAAATAGAAGGTAAATAGCAAAATTAATGTTCTTACAGTTTTAATTTTTTTTTGTTCATACAGTTTTGAATTCTGCTTTTTCCACTTCGGAGAATGTTTCAGTCTTCTTGTGGTTTGTTGCAGTCTTCATAACTATAATTTCAAATGATTGCACTATATCCCACTGAGTGGATACAAAAGAATCATTTCCCTTATGTGGTACATCTTTATTGCAATTTTTCACTGTGCTTAGTGACATTGTTATGGATAGCTTCGTGTACCTCGGCTTCACTGTATTTGGGATTATTTCATTAGCACAGATGGACAACAGATAGTGAAAAACAATTTTATAGCTCTCCAAAAAGATTGTATCCAATTTCAACATCTCAACTATTTTAGAACGCACCCATTTTACCGTAGTATTGGCAACACTGCCTATTAATATGTGGAAATGTTTGCTTATTATTTTCAATATGTATTTCCTTTTCTGTGTGTTTTAAATTTCTGTCCTTTCCTCATCTATTTACTTGAAGCTTACTGTGTATGCTTTTTCAGTTCATATCCTAGTTTGTATTTGTATTATGTGACTCTGTTAAAAATACAATTTTAAGTTGCTTTTTTTAATTGAGAATAAATCGAACATTCTTTCATACATCCAAGAGCTAGTCATATTTTCTTTCCTCGAAGTGTCCTTGAAATGTTCTTGACCTCTGTTTTTTTATATTTAATTATTCATGCCACTCAATAATTGCTTTCTTCTGTGATGTCCAGAGGTTTTCAGGTGGTCCTGGACTGGTCCAAGAAGCGGGCTCTGCTCACACGACCACCCAGGGGCCCTGGGACTAGACTCCTTCCCTCTAATCATTCTGTCTTACCTGGGATGCCGACACCCTCCCAGCATGGCTGCAGCAGTCTGCAGATGCCAATCCTGTCTACTGGAAGGGTGAAAAGAGTGAAGACATAGGCAATTTCCTTTTTAAGGAAGTACCTGGGAATTCACACAAATCATCTGCCTGCCAAGAAGACTGGGAACAAAAGCTGGGGATTTATGTGCCCCACTAAAACCCAGAGGCTTATATTATTAAAGAAGGGGAGAATGGGTCCTGGTGGGAAATCACCAGTTTTTGCTACATGGTCTAAGTGGACCCTCCCACCCCCACATTGCCAAAAATTTATCTTAATACGATTTATTCAATAAGTCAGTCTTCCCATTTTTTTAAGGATGATCCTCTTTTGACATAATATTGATTCCAATAAGTTTTTTTTCTGGGAAAAATACCTTTTTTACAGCATGGTAGTTGTTAATATTTGTCAGTCAAAGGGCTGTGTAGTTTGTCAACTTGTCAAATTTTGCATTTAGGAAATGAGTGTTAAATTGTTTAGACTTCTAAGGAAAGAGTATTTGACACTTTTTACAGGTGAACCAACAAAAATAGCCCATTATTTTAATCTCATTGGATAATAATACAGACTGAAAAGACATTTTAAGATAACAAGATGTTTTTTTTTTTCAAAGAAATAACATCAACAAAATAAATCCAGGACCAGGGTAGATATTAGATTCTCTACTCAAGATCAATAAAACAGTTACACTAGCATCTAAATAAGCAAAGACAGGATACAACTGGGCTATATCAATTTTCATACTGTGAGAGACTAGAAGTTTCATTTCTCTCTACACTGAAAATGGTATTGAATGAGTAGTAATATATTTATGAGATTTCAAATTTCAGTAGCAAAGATAATAAGGAATGATAAAAATATATATATATATAATACAAAGTGAGGTATGTTTCTCCCAGCTCCCAGGGGCCATATCTGTCTTTAGGGAATGGTTTTCATAGCTCGTGGAAAGCTTCACCCTTGCCAACTCATGCCCTCCGCTCCGGGGAAGTCACACTGCTGCTGGTAATTCAGCAGATCTTGATATATAGGCTGGTATGGCTGGTGGGCTGAGACCGAGTATTACCAGAGCTTAAAAAGTCAGCCTATCTCCTGAGATCAACTACGTAAAATTTTGAAAAATGTGCCTTCAATTTTGACTTGTCACATTAAGCCGATCAAGAGTTCCCTTTATTTCCAGACTGGACAAATAGCTTTAGATACCCTAAAACCACTCCATTGGAAAGCCTCTGTGGTGTCATCTAATTCACCTTGCTGCCATAGGGCGGGATGCTAATTCAATTCTCTCCAAGAAATGGGAATCTATTTTCCTTTTAAAGCTCCTCAGGAAAGAATAGTTAGTGAGAGTTTTATTGACGAGTAGAAGTCTCCTCAGCTATGGGTGCTCTATGCCTTTCCTAGAGCGAATGTAACAAAATACCACAAACCAAGTGGCTTCAAACAACAGAAGTTTATTTTCCCAGAGTTCAGGAGGCTGGAAGGAAGTACATCATGAAACTGTCAGCAAAATTTGCTCCTTCCTGGGGCTCTGAGGGGGGATCATTTCCAGGCCTCTCCCTTAGCTGCAGAGGTTGCCCACAGTTCTCGGCATTCCTCTACCTCCATTGTCTCATGTGTTCCCGATGTCCCTGTAACCACACTGTCCCTTATTACAAGGGCACCAGCCACCGGGTTCGGTGCCAACCTAATCCAATGTGATGCCATCTGAACTCATCGCATCTGCAAAGACATTATTTTTCTGAGGTTCCAGTGGATATGAACTCGGGGGGCACTATTCTGCCAGAATAGATGCACCAGGTACCAGGAAGCAGGAAGCAGAGAAAGGCAGAGGAGAGAGGTGAAGGGGAAGTTTTGAGGGACCTCAGGGGCCGCAGGAAGGCTTTCCAACTCCGTCCTTATCTCAAACGAAGACACCCCAGGAACGTGAGCCCTGGGCAGGGCAGGGAGCCTCCCACAGCATTCAGACTGAGTTCTACAATGTCAGGTCAGAAGGTAATTTCCAGGTTTGACACATCTTGGCTGCTGCAACCTCCCTCACCTCTCCCTTCATACATTAGGAGAGGTGCCCAGCATTGCCTCATCGTCTACGGATGACTGCGCCAGAATGTTCCGGTGGTTTCTGGCATAACTAGGCCAACGTGAGCAGCGCTTTATTTATGAAAGCACAAGGAAGGCCAGAGGACGGGTGGCCCGTCGTGAGCAGGGCTCTGAGCCTGCCGCACAAGTGTCCCATTCTCTGCTCGACGAAGTGGACGGAGCCATGTGGCTGGTGGAAGCACAGGGAGGCTGGGTGAGGGAAGAACTGCTCAAACACATGACATGTGGAGTGTAAACCACAAAAATTGGGTTTTCATTTCCTTTACATTTTATTCAACATTCCAGAAGATGTAAATAGCTAAGTGTAATCACAGAATAAGGTTAAATAAAATGAATATAATACTTACCAAAACCCAGAAGGGAGGATAATTCTCTACGCGTGGAAGTAATACAATAAATCAGAAAAGAGGTTTGTCGTGTAGAAACATTTAGCACTTTTAATGGGAATCTCAAGATAAGAAAGAAAATGACAGACTAGGACAATTTGATAGAAAAAATGCCCCAAATATTTATTAGATAAAGAGGTGGTATGAATATGACCTTGCATATTGAATATTGCAAACCTCTAAGCTAAATGTGAAAGAATATAAGCAGGTCATTTATGGACAGTGAAATGTAATTAGTAATCAAAACGTGGGGAAAAAAAACAGAGACCTTCACTTATAATCCAAGTTAAGTAAATGAAAACCACAAAGGAGCAATATTTTTTACTTTTTAACGGAGTTAAAAAATAAAGACAATACTCCTTTCTGATGAGAGCATAGTAAAATCAGTACATCTATTGTTATTGTAAATTGGCACTACATTTTTTAAAGCAATTTGGAAATGTGCCTAAAGGGTAACAACATATTCATCCCCTTGAATCCAATGATCACATTTACAGAATTCTAATTTAAGGAAATAATCTCAAATATGGAAAAATCATATGCATAGTAAGACAATTACTAAAATATTTATATGAAAAATTCAGACAAAAATGTCATAGCATCCAGCAGCTATTTTCTGGCATGTTCACTTAGTGACATGCACATGGAAAGCAGTGATTATAAAAATCGTAATGCCGCATGGAGAATATGTCATTGAGTAAAATAAAATATTTTCAATGTTATAATTGAATATTTTCAATAAAATAAGTTGAGAAAAATTGTATGCAAAATAAAAGTATAATCAGCTACGGAAACAAACATGCACTTGAAGAAAGACTGGAAGGTAATATGTCAAAAAAGATCATATTGGCCAGCTTGAGGCCACAGGTGATTGGATTTTTCCTGCATGTTCTCAGGGCAGTGATCCTGATATGTTGCAATGTGTTCTGCTGAATGATGCTTCCCAGAGGTAATGAATGTGGGGGGCCTATACATGGAATGGGGGACACGAGGCAACATGGGACAAGGGCGGAGGGCCCTTTGGGTAGGAGCCTTGTGGTACTGAAGTGTGCGCTTGTGCACATCTGCGTCTCCTCTTTCACTAAGGAACACATACATTGTACCTCAGTAGTTTGTGGAGCAAGTGTGTACCACCCGTGATCTTGACTTTGACCTCTATCATAAAACCAGAAATACGTTTCCATGGAGAGATAAATCTTCAGAAGTAATGAGTGGAAGACACTTGGTGGAAAAGGGCAAAAGAGATATAAACCAGTAATCGACTATACCCTAAAAGAATCCAAGCTCGAGGTGTCAGTTATGAAAAAGGAAACCACATCAATTTCCTATTTTGTCAGTCCTGAAAATTTGAAGTTTGGCATTATCATGTTTACTAAAAAAAAGATAGCTGAATTAAATGGCAAGCTTCTGCTTTTATGTTTAATGTGCATGTATCACCATTAATATTTTGCAATCTGAAAGCAGAAAATGGAGATGCTGAAGATTTGTTTCAGGCATAAGGCAGCAGCACAGAGGTCAGCGTCTGGAATGCCTCAGCTTCTTTTAAGATGGCTCTGCCCTTTTAATTCTCTCTTTTGTTTTACTTCTGAGCTCTTTACTGGAGCTTATGTCAGCCAGATTTCCTTCATAGCCTAAGTGGAATGATAAATCCCCTGAACTTATGACAAGGGGAAAGAAGAGTTGGTAGTCTCTTGTGTAGTCACAAAGTTTAGAAGTCAAAAATAAAGCATGTTTGAAGAGCTACTTGGTGAGGAATTCTAATATCTCTGTTGCTTCATTTTTAGGGCTCGACTGAGGAGATACTGCCAGTTGTCTGAATTATGAAGAGCTAATTACCATATTTCAGAATTCATCTCATTTTCGGTCAAGGATGGCTTTTAAAAGACTTTAAAAGAATGCTTAAGGTGGAAGAGAAGGACTCAGTTTAAGGTAATGTAAGTGTATATATTGGGGCTAAAAATAGTTCTGTCTCTTTATTGCACAGAGGCTTAAAATAGCTCTGACATCGCTCCCTCCTCTCCCTGCAAACTGAACTGAGAGAGGGGCAGCTCAAATCTCAGGACTCACACTGCCACTACCACTGCAATCGCAAACATGCCTCCAGAAGCCTAAAAGCTACAGCAGGCAGGTTTCATAACACTTGGCAAAGACTGCGAGCCTCATTGAACTTACAGGAGGGAAAAAAGATCTATTCTCAGAACCAGGCTGGAACTAGATATATGTTTTGAGTTCTAACACTCATTCATGAAAACCAAAGCCGTTCCTGGCTTGTTGTTTCCATGCCATCCTACTTGGACGTGTCTTAGAAGGGGTGACATTCCCTTGTCCTCGAAACGCCATCATCATCTTTTGTCTACTTTGTATTTCAGGCTGTAAGTGAACTCATCCCACCAGTTTTGCCATATACATATGCAATGTCACACATATCCAGTGCTTTGTTTAACCCCATCATGCAGATACTATTTTTATTCGCAGTGGCAGCTGACAGGTAGTAGAGCTTTAGGCAGGTGGCTCTTGGTGCAGCTGCTGTTGGGTGAGCAGGGACTTAGGCCATCTGGGGCTCTCTGGACTGTCAGATGCTGCTTTCAGGAGCAGTGGTAGCAAGCGCAGTTCTGAAACCTGGGTGTACACCGATTAGTAAGCTCCTGAAACAACAGCAGCAGGTAATCAGGGAGCAGAGGCTCAGCAGCAGCATACCTGCTGCATGTCAACCTTAATTTGAGGACAAGAGTTCTTTTAGCCTTAAAAAGTCACTTTACATGCAGTGAGGCATGGTAACAATCTGACAGGTAGGGACAAGGTATGATTACAGAGGAAGAGAGTGGTTTTAGGCTTTTTATGTGCACCCTGCTTTTTCCACTGAGCAGAGCTTGGCTCACCATTCCCAGTTTGGGCACAGTTAAGCTCTTGGGGTGTCTGTGATGCTAAGGGCAGCTGTGTCCTCGATCAGCGCCACCACCAGCTCCATGTTCTGACCTGGATAGTAGGCAATGCTGACATGTATGGACAGGACAGGAAGCCGCTGCTTCCTTTTCATTTCAAGAGCCACATGATGGCACCATCTCGGTTTACTGTGTGATCTGCTGTCTGCAGATAGGTTGCTACGTGATGGAGAGAAAGATGGATTCATCAGAGGCTGGGACTGTGGGATGAGCATATGAGCATGCATTGTCTGCCTAGCCCCCCGGGGTGGGGAGGTTTTCAGTGGCCTCCCTTGGTCCACACCCTTGGTCCACCCTTGTGCAGTTGCCTTCCCCTGAGTGTAGCGTGGCTTTACTGACTTGCAGCTAATGATAGGGAAACACAACAAAAATGATAGGATGGCACTTTCAAAATTAGTTTACAAAAAGGATGTGGCTGCTGTCTTGGGCACTGCGGTGGCTTGCATCATGGACTCCAGTTTGAATACGTTCGTGGTCTTGGGCCATATTCTCAGATGGGTGTGAACCCGTCATACAGAGATTCTTCCTCAAGATGCTACTTCAGTTAAGGTGTGGCCCAACTGAATCAGGTTGAACTTTAATCCAGATCACTGGAGTCCTGGATAAGCCAAATGAAAGACAGATGGAGAGAGAAGCCACGGGGAGCAGCCAGAAGAGAAAGGAGAAGTTGCCACCATGTGCATTACAATGTGACAGAAAAGCCAAGGACCAAGGATTGCCAGCAGCCAGCCCCAGAATGCCTCAGCATTCTGGGAGAAAGCATTGCCTTGCAGATGACTTGATTTTGGACTTCTCCTAGCCTCAAAACTATGAGTCAATAAATTCCCGCTGTTTCGTCAACCCAATGTATAGTATTTGTTTTAGTGGCTAGGAAACTAAAGGCACCTTCTCGTATTCTTGCTTTTGCTGAGAGAAATCAACTGCCATGTTGAGAGCTGACCTATGCAGGGGCCCACATGGCCAAGATTTTAGAGAGGCCTGCAGTCAACGCCCTGCAGGGAACTTGGGTCCTCAGTCCAACAGCCCTTGCGGAATGGAATCCTGGCAATGGCCACGTGGGAAGTTGGATGCAGAACCTCTGCCCCCAGTGGAGCTTTCGGGTGACACCACAGCACTGACCAACAGCATGAGTGTAACTCCATGACAGACCTTGAGTCAGAGGAATCCAGTTCAGCTGCACCAGGATTTTCAACCCACAGAAAACATGAGATAATACATGGATTTTTTTTTTTTTTTTTTGCATGGACAGACACCGGAAAGTGAACCCAGGTCTCCGGCAGGCAAGAACTCTGCCTGCTGAGCCACCAGGGCCCCCCCGGATGTTGTTTTCAGTGCTAAATTTTGGGGTAATTTATTGCACAGCAAGAGATAACTAATACATAGCTTGATGAAACAAAACCATGATCATGGATAGAAAGTATTTCAATTGTGTGATGCAAGGTGCCCCCAGAATCTTTTCATCCAGGGAGATATTTTTATGGCAGCATGAAAGACTAAAATATTGTTTCAGCCAATGATTCTAGATGTTTACTTCACTGAAAGCTATTTTGGGGGTTAACAAAATACCAAAATGTCTGCTTTCAGGGTTTTGTTTTTATTTTGGGGGGGGGAGCGCACGGTCTGGGAATCTAACTTGGGTCTCCCGCATGGAAGGCGACCATTCTACCACTGAACCACCCGCGCACATTTGTTTTTGTTTTTGTTATTTATAACTTCTTCCATCTTGCCTTCAGCAATGAACTAGACCAGAAGCAACTAGCTTTGGGGGAGAGGAATCTGGACTCACAAGCTGGATAATCAGGACAGTTGGCATCTCTGATGTAGATGGTGACTAAAGAATGCAACTGGATTGCATTAGAGAGGCAAAGGTCTCTCCACTTTTTCGTTATATGTCTGATTTGGATAATATTTCAGTCTTTTGGTTCCAAAATGTTGTAAAAGATAGATGTTTTTTGCAAGTCCAAATTAGAGGAATAGATTCTTCAGAAATGAGAGAATCTCGATAATTGATTATAGTCCAGTGGTTTTCAAAATATTTTTTACCCACAGAAACTTTTTACAAAAGTTAAATCCTACACAGAACTCTAATACATAATACAGAAAATATGGTATTTGATTAGTGTGAATGTATTTTATACATTCAAATTCATAACATTTATTCGCAAAATAAGTCACTGAGAACAACAGTCTGAATGCAAAATTTAGGAATGGGGCCTCACGGATGATGGGTGCAGGCTTGTACTTCCTTACGAGTAGCTAGAGAGCATTGAAACAATCATAATTCACAAGGATAAGATGTCACAAATGGCAAAAGTTTTGAAACAGCTTGCCCTGCAATCGAAAATACACATCAAGCTTATCCAGAGACTTGAAAAGTGAACAATAAGGCACATTTTAACATTATGTAAATGCTAATATTTCTTTATTGACAGTAGTTAAATTTGGAGGAGGGAAGCCGAATACCTCAGACAGTTTTAATTATTGTGGACAGAAAATTCTTTTCAAATGTATCCTAGAGCAACATGAAATAGAAAGCAATAACTCTTTTTTAACATCAGATACAGTAACACATAGCTTTTTATCAGATAACAATTTGCAGTTTCTAAATAGCCTAATATATTGTGTTTTGCATGCTGGGTCCAAATTTTAGCTTTCAGTTTCATTGCTGGCATTCTGGCTGTAATTGCAGGCCTGGTAACACAAGAACCCTCCATTGCTAAATTTGGTTCTTTAAAACCATCAGCAAGATAAAAGTGAGCTGATGCATTTGTGTTATATTTGAGGTTTTGAGCTAATGATGCTTCTATTACACAAAGGGAATTCCCTGTCTTGTGGGAAGTGCTTGCATTCATGCCTGGCCTCAGTGTATAACTAGTGAACTTCAATAGGAAAAGTACATTCTGGAATTCAGCACATTTACCACTGCAAATAACTGCAAAGTTTGCAACGCGAAGACAATCCTTCAATAAAGTTGTCAATTCGTAGGATGTTATCCACCACTTAAGTGAAGTTGGCTTTTTTTTTGGTAACAGCCAGTGCTCGTCCATTCAATAACCTATTTGCTTGCATATTGGGAACAATTTTTATGTGAGTAGTTTTTCTACCACTGCTGCCACTCATGCTACAGACATTGCTACATTTTTATAAGATTATTTGTGGTATGTTGTTTGTATTCTAAGCAGTTAAACTTTCTTCCAAGGTGTCTCTGGGGTCTTTTTTTTTTCCGCATAGGCAGGCACCGGGAATCAAATCCAGGTCTCCAGCATGGCAGGCGAGAATTCTGCCATTGAGCCACCGTTGCACCACCCTGTGGGGTATTTTATAAAGAGCTAAATGTCCTTTTCATTTACCCAGAAGAACATATACAAAAACCACTGCGCCTGTTTGGAACTATTATGTACCCGAGAGAAGCCATGTTTTAATCCTGATTTAACCTTGTAGAGGCAGACATTTCTTTTAAATCTAATTCAATACTGTAGGGCGGAAACTTGATTAGATTATCTCCATGAAGATGTGACATGCCCAATGTGGGTGTGACCTTTGGATTCGATGGAGATGTGAGTCCACCCATTCCAGTGGGTCTTGATCAGTTCATTGGAATCCTTTTGTTCTAGTTTGCTAGCTGCCAGAATGCAACATACCAGAAACAGAACAGCTTTAAAAAGGGGAAATGTATTAAGTTGCAAGTTTACAGTTCTAAGGCTGTGAAAACATACCAATTAAAACAAGTCTATAAAAATGTCCAAATTCAGACACCAACAAGAGATGACCTTCGCTCAAGAAAGGCCGATGAAGTTCAGGGTTTCTCTCTCTACTGGAAAGGCACATGGTGAACACGGCGTCATCTGCTAGCTTTCTCTCCAGGTTTCCTGTTTCATGACACTCCCCCAGGGGTGTTTTCCTTCTTCATCTCCAAGGATCTCTGGCTGCATGGGCTCTCGTGTTTCTCGTGGCTCTGATGCTCTTTCCAAAAGATGTTTTCTCTTTTAAAAGATTCCAGAATCAAGACCCACCTTGAATGGGTGGAATCACATCTCCCTCTAATCAAAGGTTAATACCCACAATTGGGCGAGCCACATCTCTGTGGAGATAATGTAATCAAGTTTCCAACCTACAGTGCTGACTAGGGATTAAAAGAAATGACTGATTCCACAAAATGGATCAAGATTAAAACATGGCTTTTCTAAGGCACATAATCCTTTCAAGCCGGCATACCTTTAAAAGAGGAAACACTTTGGAGCAAGTCAGAATGGACAGGGCTCACACAGCCAGAGACCATTGGAGTTGAGGAAAGAAAAGGCCCCTGGGGAAGCCACTGAAGAAGCTTGGAGAGAGGGCTAGCAAATGTCACCAAGCGCCTTTCCAGTTGAGAGAAAAACCCCTAATATCATCAGTCTTCTTGAACCAAGGTATCTTTTCTTGGATGCTTTAATTTGGACATTTTCATGGCCTTAGACCCGTAAACTTGAAAGTTATTAAATTCCCCTTTTTAAAAGCCATTCCAGTTCTGGTATATCGCATTCTGGCAGCTTACAAACTAACACAACCACCAAAATGAAGAAATCCACCTACATCCATTTGAAATGGAAAGGTTTTATTAATCTCAGTCTTCAACCCAATTGTTTGAACAGTCTGGATGTACATGCTTAGATTCTCTTTTAAACTGTATTGTTGGACAATGGTGAGCATGGTATTATAGAAGGCTCCTCTCATTCTATCTTTCATTGGTAACAGCGACACAGGACTTTCATAACATGTTCCTAATGTCAAGAAGCGTGACGTGTCTGACACATTACCCTACTTACTGAGTTAGCTTGCCACGGTTTTGTGAACACTCACTGAAGACAGGAGACTCCTGGGTCTGAGTCAAAAGGCTTTATGACTCCCAACACAGCAAGTAGGTGAGCTTATTGCTTGTGTTGCTTCTTTTTCTTTCTTTCCTAAGTCCCATCAGCGCAACAGGCATGGCCCCAGCAGACACTCTGCAGGGGTCCACATCACAGCTCACGATCCTAGAGCTTAAGAATGCAACATTTCATAATGGACCAATCTGTTCCACCACTGTGCTGGAGGGAAACGTCACCCTTATTACACTGGGCAGAAAACAAACCTGACTATGCACCAGAGGAAGACACCAGTTTCATTTTCCAAGGCTGCTACTTTTCAGCCTCCTTGAAAACAGTCTGGAATGAAGGTTGCCAGTGCTTCTGCTCACAGGATGGGCGGAAATGCAAGAAATGCACAGACAGCTGTCTCCCGGTACCCACTGGTGTATGCATCTACTTCAAATGATTCTAGAAGTACCTTTCAGTTTTCAGGTTTAACTTTTTATTTGGAAACCTGATGAACTCTAAAGTATTTCAGAGGAATCCCACTATTTGAAAGTCACTGCTCTAGTCCAAACTGTTTGTGTTAAGGAAACTGAGGCACCAAGAGTCTAAGTGACTTGTCTAGATTTTAACCATTTAAATGCCAACTCCAGGTAATGGAATTATAAGTCTAAGCATTGGCTAAAATAACCTCTTCTGTTACCTAGAAATAGTACATTATTTTAAATGTTCAAGGGCAAGGAACTTCTCAGGGCATCTTAATCTGGATTCCCTCAAAAGCAATCACTGAATCAGGGTTTTGAGTACAGGAAGTTTATTAGGGAAGGAACCCTGGGAAACATCCTTAGGAGAATAAGGGGATGGGCTCAGGGAGATAATAGTAGGTTTGTTATGAAGTGAGTTAATACCTTGGACACCTAGAGTTTAATCCCCCTGTAGCACCTCAGAGTTATCCCACCTGGGGGGTGAGGGGCTGAGCTATTTATTTATCTACCCACCACCATCAGCTTTGGTTGAGGAGATTCTGGAAGGTGTCCATTCCTTACCACCCCTTCCCTGTCTTGCACTTGAGGGCCAGAGAAAGAACGAAGGCAAAGAGCTGCAGCAAGCTAACTCAGAGCTGCAGCTGCTGACAGCTGGAAGTTGGGTCTGGGGGCAGGAAGCAGGGTATGGCCAGGAGACACCGGCTGAGTGCCTGGCTGCAGCTGATCAACTAAGAGTGAATATATGCTGGAATACGTCTTCCCTGGTCTAGTTTTCAGTCTCGGCATTTGGGTGAAGTTCTCTCAACTTGTTAGGAATACCTGTGGATGAGTCCAGGAGGCTTTTTTTTTTTTTAATGAAATGGTGATTACAGGACAGGGTTAAAGAATAGAGAAAATGTTGAACAAGGTGAAGAGAGAAAGCCTGAATAGGATTTAAAATATTGAGGAGAGGATAGCAAGAAAAAGAAGTAGAGGACAGGATAGCTAGAACAAAAGAAGTGTGCATGTGGGAAATTCTGACTGAGGAAACTATTCACGGGACGGCGGTTCTGGACCGGAAGCAGATGACAGAAGCTCTTCTTAGGCCTTGTCTGAGGGACTCAGCTGCCTTAGGGAAGTCTCTCTGTCACAGACTAGAACAATGATTCCAAAATTGTAAGTGGGAGGGACCCTTCCTGCATAAGCATACAATTGTTTGGAGATCTTCACGGGTTAGCGGCTGGAGTTTAAATTTCCTTTGATTAAGAAAACACATGACTAAAAACTACAATGAATCCAGTCACGCTTCAAAATAAATTTGTGCTTTATTCATCACCATGACATCTGTGTATATGTGAAAAACAGTAGTTTGTGCCCGTGCAGGATGTGGGATTGGTTTGGAATGCAGACTGGGAGAGCGCGCGGGCTCAGGAGGCCATGACAGGGACTTCCAGGGGGCTCTGGCCTGTGAGAAGCGCGGATGGCCCATCAGGTGGCGGCAGCGACAGGAGGCCCGAAGATGCTTTGGATCCGTGCTGAGAAAACAGGCCACATCGGACCCTCCCCGAGATTCCACTCCTGTGGGTGCCTGTTTCCTGAGTTCCCTCCTGTCGATAAAGATGACTTGTGCACCCAACTCACCTTCGTGTGGAACAAATGGCAAACAGGGTGTCTCAGGTTCCTGGTTGCTAAATCAAATATCAGGCAATGGGTTGACTTAAACAATAGGAATTGATTGGCTCACGGTTTCGAGGCCAGGAGATGTGCAAAACTGAGGTGTCAGCAAGGCGATGCTTTCTCCCAGAAGGCTGTGGGCTGCTGGGCCTGGCTGCTGGCGGCTCCTGGTCCTTGACATCTCTGCCATGCACATGGTGCCCTCCCCTGACTTCTCCACTCTCTTTGGGGGTTCTGTGGGCTCCCTGCTTATGGCTGCTCTCTCTATGGCATTCCCTGTAAGGCCTTCAGTAAGGGGATGAAGACACATCCTGATTCAGTAGGGCCATACCTTAAGGGAAGGAACCTCATCAAAAGGTCCCATGTGTAAGAGTTCAAACCTGGGACTGGATTAAGTGTCAGAACCCGTTTTTCTGGGGTTCAGAGCTCCAAACCACCACCCAAGGTGGCAGAAAGGAATTGGCATCAGAGAAAAGGCAAAACTCTATGAACCCTTAGGTGCATTCTTTGAAGGAGAAAGATGCTCCCTTGTTCTCCTTTCCCCACTCTCCCCCCATACTTCCCCACCCCTTGATTTGATTCTTGAGTGATGGTGGTCCAGGACTGCAGGGAAGCTGGCTTGGGATGCTCAATGGTATTTTCTAGTTTGGAGAATCCCTGCTTGGTCAAACCAGGCATGTGTGTGTTCTTTAATAACAATTTTGTATTGATAGAAGACTTTTATTTTGAGTTCAGACCTTGAGACAATTGGGGTGCAAGCAATTGGTTTTCCCAGGAAGCACCATGAAGAAGTCAGGATGTGAGCTGGGCAAGGGAGGGCAGCATTAACCTTTGGCTTACTGTTGCAGAGACCTTCCAGCCCCTGAGGAGAACACACCTCAGAACTGCCACACCAAGAGTTCAGAAATCGGGGGTATTCCTCTACCAAAGCCCAACCTCCCTGGTTGTGTTGTAGATGCAGGTGTTGACTCCTTAGTGCTTTTGTCTGCCATCGAAAGACGGCCAGGCACGTGGTCAGGGCCAGAGAAAGCCCCTAACAGAGCAACTCGAGTCTTGAGTGTGGAAGTCATCAGCACATAAGGGAAGTCGGGAACTGTGCACACAGCTGCAAGTGACCTTTGGGGAGGGCCAGGTGGACAGGACAAGGTGCCCACAGCATCCGCTGCAATCACATGGATTAAACAATAGTATCTACTTTTAGGTTACTTTGGCATTTGTCAAATTAGTGCATTTTTACACCAATTTCTTCAACAGCATCACTGTGCTGGTTTGAAAGGATGTATGTTCCCTAGTAAAGCCATGTTTTAATCAAAATCCCATTTTGTAAAGGCAGAATAATCCCTACTCAATACTGTATGTTTGAAACTGTAATTAGATCACCTCCCTGGATGATGTGATTTAATCAAGAGTGGTTGTTAAGCTGGATTAGGTGATGACATGCTCCACCCATTTGGGTGGGTCTTGATAAGTTACTGGAGTCATATAAAAGAGGAAACATTTTGGAGAATGAGAGATTCAGAGAGAGCAGAGCAGAATGACATAGCCATGAGAAGCAGAGAGTCCACCAGCCAGCGACCTTTGGAGATGAAGAAAGAAAACGCCTCCCGGGGAGCTTCATGAAACAGGAAGCCAGGAGAGAAAGGTAGCAGATGATGCCGTGTTTGTCATGTGCCTTCTCACTTGAGAGAGAAACCCTGAACTTTACTGGCCTTCTTGAACCAAGGTGTCTTTCCCTGGATGCCTGTGATTGGACATTTCTATAGACTGTCTATGTTTAATTGTGACATTTTCTCAGCTTTAGAACTATAAACTAGCAACTAATTAAATTCCCCTTTTTAAAATCCATTCTGTTTCTGGTATATTGCATTCTGGAAGCTAGCAAACTAGAACAATCATATTTTGTTCTCTGCTTATACTAACTGGGTAGGAAAGGTGTTTTGTGGGAGTGCAGATGCTTTATTTCTACTCTACCTTAAGAATCAATCTATAGGATTCCTATAAACCAGCAGAGGAATTTAGAGGTTTCAGGGTCGAAGGCAAATCATGCTGGGAATATGTATATGCTGGTGAAATCATGTTTTAAATGACATTCAAGGGTGGCTGAGCAAAGACATTACAAAGGAGCAGGCTCAGTTGTAGGCAAAAGGCCTGATAATAATGACAGGCTTTGGGGTGTGGTCTGTGGGCTATGGCGGGGAGGGGGCACGAGCAGGGTCCCAGAGCTTAGACTTCAGGGCTGAACCTTTTCAGCCGGCTGCTGACGTCACTGTTTGCATCATTAACATACAGGAGCTCAAACGTGCCATGATTATCTCAAATAACATCCAAGATGGGTTTCTGGAAGTGCTTTTCACAAACATTAGAAAAACCACCACTTTTCACCAGTTCCAATGTTCCTTTCTTCAATAATTCTGAGCAGCTGTAGAAGGTTAGGCTGCAGATTCCATAGCCACAGGGGCCGTTTCTCTTGGTTGAGGAAAATGCAATCCCTTCACTTCCAAACTGATTCCCACATTGTTTCCCAACCAATTCCCCAATGAGAACAACTGGAAAAAAAAGGGGAGGAAAATATGTTTTTGTCCGAACGCACGGAGAGCTCTGGAGGCAGTGGGAATCTGAGGGGCCAGTATCTGGGAAGGAATATCCTTAAAATACTAACTTTTCAACCTTCCACATTCTACTCTTCCCAGGTTCTTACATTCCTCTCCTCGGGCCCCTTTCCCAGAGTAAACTACCTACATGCAAGCCCTTGTCCTGGATTCTACTTTTTTTGGGGGAACCCAGGTCAGGACATCTGCAAATGCTGGTGGGGGTCCAAAATGGAGACACAGCTGGAACTCGGGAGGCCAAGCATGGAAGCAGATGCTTCATTAGGTTAGAGCAGTTTCTTCTGGGGTGAGTGGAAGAGTAGAGAACACACGCCTCTCCTTTGACTCCAGTATTTAGTCAGTCACCAAATGCACTCAAGTGTTACCTCATCTAGATGACAGACATTCCTCGACTTCTGTGAGTTTTTACAGGGACCACCCAGAGCAGGGGGTTACTAATCACACCCCAGCCTCCTCACATGTCTCCACATTTTCAGGTGTTCCTCCCATCTGCTTGCATGTCACTGACTCACCGCTGCTTCCAAAATGAGTTATTAAATGTAATGTTTTTATTGATAAGCATAACCCCATAAAGTAAGAGCACAGCTTAATGAACTATTATAAGCCAAACACCCCGGGGCCAGGGCCCTTGCTGGGCCTCCCCAAGGCCCACCTCCCAAACCCAATCTCCTCCGGCTTAAGAGTTCTCCCTTTTATTTCTATTTATCTTACAAGTACATATCCTTAAGCACCACAGTTTAATTTTGTCTGTTTTTTTTTTAAACGTATTTTAGATCTTTAAATCTAAAAGATGACTCCCTGTACCTCCCTCTTTAGTTTTCTTTACAATATTGGTTGAAGGAACAAGATCTTTTGTCCTTCAGAGTCCTCATAGTCTGGATTTTGCTGATTGCATTCCCCTATTTTCTTTTCCTTTTTATTCCCTGTCCATCCGCCCTCATTCCTCCCCCCTGCCAACCCCAGCAGATTTTAACATGTCTTCTGTCCTTTGTATTTCCTGTCATTGGTGGTTGAATCCAAAATATGTTTTTAATCATGTCTCTTCCTTGCTCAGGAAACTATCCGCTTCCCTGGACTCCTTGCCTGGCTCATGGGTGGGGTGTATACGATGTGAATGGGCGAATGGGGTAGAAGAGGACTTCGTCTAAGGGCACAAAGAAGGCATCCTGGGTGCCAGTAACGCATGGTCCTCATCTGGGGAAAGGGACCCCAGAAAGGCACTCTACTTCCACTTATGTGTCATGCCCATTCCCGTCACACATTCTCTTCGAATGGTTCCTGAGCCCAGAATTTCTTCGTTCCTTCTCTCCTCAGCAGGCAGCATCCTTATTCTCCCCAGGTTCTCTTCACAGAGAAGAACCTGTGAAGCCCTCCAAGGGGTCTCCTTCTGAATTCCTACTGGATCAAGTCAGAATAATGGCTTCAAAGTTTCCCCAAAGGGCCTGTACCCCACCCCCAACCCCCAGAACCTGGGACTGTGAGACCTGACATGGTAAAAGGGAATTTGCAGATGTGATTTAATGCTGTGGCTCCTGAGATGGAGATGGATCATCCAGGCTGTCCCAAACGAATCACCGGGAGTCCTTAAAAGAGAACTTTTCCACATGGTCGGGAGAGACTTTCGAAATCAGAGGGGCCAGAAAGATGCAGCATTGCTGGCTTTGATGATGGAGGAAGCGAGCTGCGAGCCAAGGAATGAGGACAGCCTCCTGCAGGTGGGAACAGAGGTCTGCTGACGTGGCGATTTTAGTCCAGTGAGGCCTGGGTCAGACTTCTGACCTGCAGAATTGTAAGACAACAAATGGTGGGGTTTAAGCTGCTTTGCGATCATCTGTTGGAGCGGCAATAGAAAACTAATATGCCATTAAATCTGGTTCTGAATGCACACCGAGGTGAGCCATGTGCTTTTGCTCTAGCCAGAGTCCACGTTTGTGAAGGCTCTAGTCACATCTTACAAGCCCCCACCCCTCCATTGCCCCTTGGCCTGTGAACACAGCTGGGATGTGTGTAAATACCTGCTGATGAGCTGGAAGCTTGTAATAAAATTGGAGTGAGATGTGGCAGAGTTAGAAACTCTTTACGAAAGTGATTTAATAGGACATTAAAATAAGTGCAATTTATTCATGGTGGTAGGATTTCTCAAGACCTTGTAAGCCATGATTTACATATCCGTAGGAGAGATCATTGGAAAAACTTTACACAACCACTTATTAGTTTTGTGACCTTAGGAAAGTTATGGAAGCTTGTGAGGATTAGATAATGTGCTTGGTAAATGGTAAAGAATGCAATGAATGATAGCTTTGAGTAATTACACTGTTAATAATAACTTACAATAGCACATCATTAAAAATATTTGCATTTTTAAAAGCTATTTGTTTCGGTTTGCTAAAGATGCAGGATGCAATATACAAGAAATGGATTGGCTATTACAAAGGGGGTTTATGAAGCTACAAGTTACAATTCTGAGGTCATGAAAATGTCCAAATTAAGGCATCGACAAGAGCATACCTTCACTCAGAAAAGTTTGATCTCGTCTGGGGTTCCTCTGCCACATCAGAAGGCACAGGACGGTGTCTGTTGGCCCTATGCTCCTGTGTTGCTTTCAGCTCTTGGTTCCAGCGGCCTCCTCTCTGAGCTTCTCTTTGTCTCCAAACATCTCTGAGCATCTGTCCCCTGGTTTCTTCTTTCTCCTCTCTGTGTCTGAGCTTTCTCCAAAATGCTCCCCTCTGAAAGGACTCCAGTAAGCTAATTAAGACCCACCTTGAGTGGGTGGAGTCACATCTCCATGGAAACAACCTAATCAAGAGGTCCCATCCAAACAGTGGGCCTGCCCCCCATGCGACTGGATTAGGATGAAAAGAACACGGCTTTCCTGGGGTGCCTAACAGTTTCAAACCAGCACACCAATATTCTTAAATCATTAATTTGTATCCTGCACCATTCCTTCAAAAAACCGCTATTAATTTCCCAACTTTGTCTGAGAAGTGAGCAAGGAGATCTGGGGGAATCCAAAGAAGTCATCCTTGCCCTTGGTCAGTGTGTCCCCTTTCCACACCCTATGGACACAGATGACCCCAAATCAAGGCATTTTTGGATAAGTGCCTTAGCAGAGAGGTGACAAATGCACACATCTTCTAGGAAGGAGTTTACTGAAAGATGGAGGGAGGGTGCTGTTTGGATACCAGCAGGTATCGAACTGCACAGGATTATTCTGCAAACACAGATTTCCAGTTTAAAAGTTTCCATCAGACTGCCAGAAGAAGAGGGCTGTCCCCACCAGGGTACCTCAAACAGCACCGTGAAGAAGGCGTGCCAGCCAACCTCTCTAAAACATACTTTCCTTCTAACGTATTTGTTCTTTAATGAAGAATGTGATTAATAAAAGCAACAAACTATTCACCAATACCCCAGCTGAGAACTGCTTTATATTATAGAAGTCTTCCCTTTTAAATATGCATGTAAAACATTAAAACATTAAATAACTAGACTTTAATAACTGGAAACCTTATTAACTGAAATCTCTCTATTCAGCACTCCACCATTGGAAAAAAGTAGCAGATGCGGGAAAGCAGTTGTATTAGGTTTTTAAAAAGTCATTCTAGCACGTGGCTCCAATTTAGTGCAGTTTCCACGCAGTCTTCAATGTGCTTAATCCTGTAAAATAAGGCTGCATGTTCAGAATGATGGCCCTGAGGCCTTATAAGGCATCCAAACATCAAAATAAAATAAGACATTTCATTTACTGTACTGTGCTTTCTAAGGTGAGATATCAGCTTGTGGTATTTTAGGAAAAAATTTCAACTTGTTTTTTAGCTAAAAGGCCTTTCTGGTTAATCCTTAACAGAAATGAAAATTTAATTTAGGGGAACAGCTCCTTCCTGAGGCATTTGGATTAATTGAGGGTTTATTGTATCTAACAAATATTTCAGATGTGATATTCGCCTAAAGGTAGATTTCAAAATGGAAATTCAAGTAAAATCCTCTTAGCTTTTCTGAAGTTGTAGGAGCACTCTCAAAATTAGTCCACTCTAAAATTACTTTTGCCCTGCTGCTAATTAAAATAATTTAAAGTTTGATTTTTTATTTTTCAGAGCAAGCAGTCCTCAAGTTTAAAAGTTATGTTGTGCGTATCTATCAACAATCTGTGTTTCTTGACAAAATGCGTAGAGAGATCAGTCAGTATTTCAGTACGCTTTTATTCCTATAATTCTTTTGCCCATAACTGCACTTGACTTCATAGTGTATTATTTTATCTTTTTCATTTATTTAAACAATAAGATGAGCACCCCCATTTCCTGAAGTCCAGATCATAATTCCAGACCTGGAAAGAGTAGATTTATATGGTCATCCACAGACTGGCCCTTTGTGGTAGCTGTTGTTTTGAGATGGATGAACTTTTAAATCACGTGTAATTATGGGCTTTTAGGATTTCACTCTTCCAGAAATTGAGAGATGGGTTCCATGGGTCTCTAGCTTGCCTCCTCTTTGGTCTGAAGAGACGGTGAGAAGGTATTTTGTATTTTGGGTAAGAAATCTTCATTTTATCTGAAGACTCAATGTTTCCGCCCCTTCTCTCTAAGCTAATGTAAATAAAATGAAATACTGAAAACTGCCAGTCCCCCAGTATTCGTTCTGAAATTGTTTTATGGGTTCATGAAGGCTTGTAGGTCTCTTCACTACTGTTTGAAGTTCTGTCCCCTTTGGTGAGCTCATAAAAAAATGTGGACTTTCCATCCATCATCAAAGTTTATTAAGTCTCTGCTAGGCACTCTGTAGAGGAAAAGGTGCTGGGGGACTGAACGGAAAACTCTGACTTGTTCCCTGCCTGCAGGGTGTTTATCTCAACACTAAGATAGATGACGCAATTAAAGAGACCAAGGCTCATTACTCCAGTGGGAAATTATAACAAGAATAGTTTCTTTTCTAGCAAAAAGTCACTTGAGGGCAGGGACTGTGCCTTGCTCACTTGCGTACCTGCAGAAGAAACCCTGCTTGTAGTCAGTTGGCTATAAATATTCATTAAATATAACTGTACAAAAACAAAACCATTAATCCCTCACCAACCCGTTTCCCCAACTTTTCTATTGCTGATTTTGGCCCTGTTATACGTATGCGCTACTTACATCCAAAGCCTAATGTTAGGTTTGATGCCCTTTTCCTCTGTCCTCTCTGCCTGGTCAGCTGTCAATCTCTTTTGAGCCTTTCATCCCAGGCTCTTGTAAACCACTTTCTCTTCTGTTCATCCTACCCTAGTCTGGGTTCCTACCTCTCTGAGAAATGCAAACTTCTATTTGTCCTGCATCCAGGCATTCCTCCTTCAACCTCTTTGGTGCACCCACCACATGAGCTTTCCTGAAACAAAGCCGAGGTGATGCCCACACCCACACCTGGGACTTCACCTCATGAGCATCCTGTCCTCCATGTAAGGAAACTGGGCCATTGTCTGATCCCATGAAACCCTCCAACATTCTCCTTTCTGTCCTCCTGGGTCTCTACCTGCCTTCTTAGGAATTTCCTCCTTGTCTGTCTCCATCTTTCAAAATTGTACAGGTTGCTTAGTCAGAGGTTTTGATTGCAAGCAAGAGAAAGTGCTTCTGGCTACCCTAAGCAGAATGAAAATTTACTGGAATCATATCAAAGAGCTGGTAGGGCAGCTGGGGCTGCAGGGAGGCAGGCTGGGAACTAAGCAGGCTGGCTACCCTCGAAGGAAGTGCTGGGACTTCGAGGCCAGAGCAAATCGAGTTTCACCCTTCTCCCTCTTTGTCACACTCGTTTCAGAGGCCTAAGTGGGAGGGTTCAAAGGAGCCCTGCCTCCCTCTCATTCAGATGGGGGTCTCCCTAAAACGAGGAAGATGTAGGGTAGCTGGTTATGGCAATCTGCTACTGTGTTGTCTTTCAAGGTTCATTTCTAATGTCACCACCTTTTGAAAGCCTCTCCTGATTCTCTCATTTTGTTCAATACTTTCCAAATTTAGCTTTATATTGTAGTTGTTTGTATATTGTGCCTTATCCTTCCTCTGAGATTAAAAGCTCAATTTATCTGTTTCTCCCGAATTGCCTCTTTTAATGCCTTACAAATAGAAATGTACTAGGAAGGTTTGATTGAATTGAGGGTCAAGACAGAAGGGCACAGAAAGGCATTTATGAGGGCTTGCCAGGTGTCGAAGCACATAGAAGAGGTATTTTTCCTATTAGCTCACGTAATCCACACAATTCTTGTAGTCGTACTATTATTATCTTAGGCTCAGAATGGTTGAATGACTTGTCCAAGTCACAGGGCTGTAAGCAGGCCTTGGACCTGGGAGGAGAATTCAGAAATCTTATCTAGTCCAAGGAGGGCTTAGAGGAGGCCAGCCCAGAACTTCCAGGAACACCTTAAATAGGTGAGGAGTGAGGCAGGGAGCTTCTGGCTACTCCCCACTCTAGGAGGTAGAAATTGGTGTGACTAAATAGGGGGCAGTGGAGAGCCCAGGGGGACTGAACCAAATCGCTTATATTGGGGCTGAACCAAGAAACTAGACTGTTCCAGCAGGACTAGGTTGTAGAGGCCTGTGAAAGATAAATAGCAGGGCTTGATGCTGATGTGTTTTTGGGGAAAAGGCTTATTATACTTTCGGCCCTTTCAACATTTTGTTAGTGAGGATATTTTAATACTAAAACAAACCTGGATGTACTGATGGAGGTGAATGCAGAAATGGATAGATATTTTTAGATACAACACAGGCTTCAAAGAAATGTCTCAGCCACCTAGGGCCTTGTAATGGGTTGCACGGAAACCCCACAAAAGATGGGTCTACCTAGAACCTGAGAATGTGGGACCAGGTTTTGGAGTCCAGTATGTGCAGGTTCTGATTCCAGTTTTGTCACTTGCTGCTTCGTTTTTCTTGTCTGTAAAATGGGGAAGACAATTTTGCATTTGAATTAAAGATGACATATGTAAAACATTCAATAAATGAACGTTTTGCTTATCAATATTTCAAAAATTAGGACGGTAGCATTGAAAATAGGTGCGGCCAAAGTGATGCTTAAGAATCAACATGACTCAGAGTCATGGGAGTGTAGATGGCAAGGGATCTTCACGTGATCTCGGCAATCCCCTCACTTTCTGCAGGTAGAGCTGAGCTAGAGGAAGGACAGGTTTCTACCCTGGGGGCCAGAGAAGGTGGTGGAAGAAAGGGTTGGTGTGGAAAGGAGGCCAATTTCATCCTGGATGATCTTGAAGAGGTGAGGAGCTGGCCACAGGGAGGGTCTCGAGGGCAGGTGAAACCAGAGATGGGCATAAAAGTGAGATCAGGGCTAAGGGTCTCTCTAGGGCTACAGATCTGGGAGCTAGTCCTGGCAAATCCAGACCAGAAGCATACACAAAATGATCAGCTCTCTGGAAAAAAGGCACCTGACAGAATAAGAACAAAGGGCCAAAATCTGTGTCAGGAATATTGCCACCGTCAGAAGCTGGGAAGACAAAACACCCAACAAGGACACACAGGAATGTAAGAGAATGGGAATCAGATGAGTTAGATGAATGAAAAGCTGGCTGAGTTTCATGAAATAGCAGAAATGCCACCTGCTTGGAAAACCGCCTTGGATTAAGACCTACAGACTGCTGGGTTTGTAGATAACGTCCCGGGTGACTTGAGCCAGAGTCTGGGGAGGAAAAGGAGGCTTTGGATGACTTTCAAAGATACATGATTCAGTGAAAGTTTACCAAGCTAACAAGCTAAAAACTGGGTCAACACTGTTAAACCTATTTCAAGTAAACGAATTTAAAACTGGGGCAGACCACTGAGTAGATTTCTTCTTTCCATTTTGTAAAGCAAGTTGTTAGTAAAGCAAGGTTTTCAGGAAAAGGGTGGACTGAGGGGCTACCTTCCAAGGTTATGGGGACTGCCCCAACATCGCATAGGATGCAGGTAAACATATCTCCTCACTTTATTTAGAAACTGAGGCTTAGAAAATTTAAGAGACAGTCAGTTGTCTGACTTCAAAGTATACAGACTCTAGTTATCCATCCTTGGGGACTTCCTTGCCAGGACAAGACAGGGGATGAGGGAGTCAAATAATACTGCCTGGTCACCTGGAATAAATCATTGCTGCCATGATCCTCATGGAGAAGCCAGGAGCCTCAGGGTCACTCTCTAACATGGCTACAGGCTATCCTGCTAGGATATCAGAATCATTTGAATATTAGGGTTTCCCTTTGGGAATCCATATGGGAAGGAGGTGGGAGAACAGGCATCTGATGCTTGTATCGTCTTTTCCCTTTCCTCTTGGGATTTCATCTTCCACGTTTGTTTAGAGAGGTGAGGCCCAACTCGCGGCTGGGCTGGGGAACCGGTCCCCCCACGCGTGACAACTCCTCCCGGCGCCCACGTTCACGCAGCAACTCCCCGGATTCTGCTACCCGCGCAAGCAGGCGAAGGTGCAGGGGTGGCCGCGGAGGGTGGGTTTCCTCTCCTGCCCTCAGGAAGTGCCCCCAGCAGGGACGCGGGAGCAAAAAGAAAAATGAAAAAACAAAAAACAAACAAACAAAAAACTTGTCTGGTTGGGAAAGTAAATAGATGTAAGGCAAAGATATAAAAATACCCAAAAGCAATTACAAGGAGGAAGTGACATTTTAAAGTCACTTTCCTGATGGACAACAGGCCTGCCTCCCTGCGAGTGCCGTGGGAATGTTTTCGGGAAGGGGACGGGGGGCCAAACGGCGAGAGCGCCACGATAAAATCAAACAGAACAGGGACGGGCGCGAGCACCCTCCAGGCACTCGGCGCTGGCAGTCACTGCCCTTATTTTCACTCCCCTGCTCCCACCCGCCTCGCCACCCGGGCGAGCCCTCTCCGGCGACAGGGACGCGTCCCCCCTCCGCACCGGCAGCCAGCTGTCGCCGAGCGCCCGCGCGGGCCGCCCAGGCTGAGAATTCCCTCCCCGCCCCCCCCCGATCCCCGGCCGCGCACCTCGCGCAGCGCCGCCCGCCCGGCCCGGGAGCCCCAGCCCGGGGACAGGCCCCGCGCCCCCCGCGCACTCCCCGCGCCCCCAGGTGGGTCCCGCCGCCTCCGCCCCGCGCGCCCGGGGCCTGCGGCGGCGTCACGGCGCGGCCGGGGGGAGGAGCGGCGGGAGGCGGCGGCGAGGGGCGGGCCGGGGAGGAGGAAGCCGAGCGGGGGAGGGGGCTGGGCGCCGGGGGAGGGGCCGCCGCCGCCGGGGTGGTGGCGCCGGGAGCCGCGGCGGCCAGCGGGGCGGCGGAGCGGCCGGAGAGAGGGGCGGCCGGGCCTGGACGCGGCGGGGCCGAGGCGGCGGCGAAGGCTGAGCGGCGGCCCCGGGCCCCGGGCGCAGTCGGCCCCGCCGCGGGAGCGGGCGAGCGGCCGCGGGCGGCGGGAGGAGGGGAGCGGCGCAGACAAAGAGCGGCGCCGCCCGGGCCGGGGAGCGCGGCCGCCGCCGGGCCCCCCGCGCGCCGGCGTCTTCCCCACGCTCGGCCCCCGCCCGAGGTGAGCGCGCCTGCCACGGGCCCGGGGCGCGGGGGGCGCGGGGGGCGCCGCAAACTTGTGGCCATTCGGCGGAGTTGGGAGCGCGGCGGGGGCTGGCGGGGCGGGGCCGGGCTGGGGCTCCGGGGGACCGGGCTGCTGGCCCCTGCCCGCCGGGTCTCCCTCGGCTCGGCCGCGGCCTGGGGCGCCCCCTGCCCCGCGCGGGCCGGCTGGGCTGGGCTCGGCACTTTCCAACTCCGCACCCTCCGGCCAGCCTTCCCCGGCCCGGCCCCCTGCCCAGACCCCCTGCGGGTGCCGGCCCTGGGGGACAGGGGGCGCCCCGCCGAGGGGCTGGGCGGGGGCGCGGCCGGCAGAGGCGCCGGGGACGGGGCTAAGTGCCCCGGGCGGCGGGTCCCGGGGAGCCGGGCATGCCCGGGGTGAGCAGAGGGTGCCCGGCTCCCGAGCCGGCTGCGGGGACGGAGCCCCGGCTTCGGCGTGGGAGCGAGTCCTCCTCCCCGCGGGTCAGCCCGGGAGCCAGGATGGGGGGTGGGGTGGTCGCGGCTGCCGGGCGGCGCGTGTCCTCCGCGCGAATTACTAGCCCAGATCTCGGGGCCCGGCGCCGAGGCCGTGCGAGGCCGCGTTTTGCCCGGGAACTTACAGGGTTTGTTGGAACTGTTTATGAATCGCCCCTCGAAGCTGCTGTCACGCCGCATCAGGGAGGTCCTCGCCTCCGCGAAGGGCGCTTGGCTGCCGGCTCCCAGCCTCCGTGTCCTGTCCCAGATTCACATGACTGTGCTGCAGCCACCTGAGCCAAAGTTTCCCACAATAGCTTCGCTCCCTCGGTTTATTCAGGGCGATTAAACTCCGAAGTGGTTCTGGAAGAATTGGCTGTGTGACTTTTAAGGCACTGCCTCCACCCTCCCCTGCAGGCGCGGTTGGCGTGTTGTTGTGTGGAGCGTTTAGTTTGCACAGCGTGGAAAGGTCTGCGTGGGATCCTGGGGTCACTGGTAGGTGACCATCCGACGTCGGGATTAAAACAGGCGTTTTAACAGCTCCAGGGACAAAGCAGTAATGTGTGTGGAGTCTGCCTCCGCCACTTCAGGCAATTAATTTTGGCAGTTTCCCCTTTATTGGGCTTTGTTTGCCTTGCCAACAGGTTTGAGTCTCATGCAGCGAACGTTGCCTCTCATCCTTTGGCTTCTGAGTAATGGGATGAGCCAGCCCTGCTGCCCTGCAACATAATCCTTCTGGCTCTTTCCATTGACCCACAAGGAAACTGACACCCAGCGAGGCTTACTCAGGACCCACAGGTCCCGAGCCCTGCCTGGTCCCAGCGCAGTGGCGGTGGTCTCAGGACGGATTGTGTGTGGGGATGAAAGCTGTTCTGGAGATGATTGGTGCCACAGTTTGTGATGTAGTTGTCAACAGTGCTTTTCAAGCCTTAAAAGTGACTGGAAATGAGATGAACCTGGGCTGCTTTCGTTTATCAAAACAGATCTGAACTTTGCCCCCCACACACTCCCTTAATTTAACACTTACCATGTGTTCCTGGATAAACAGGTAAATTAATGACAGTGTCCGCGATGAGCATGCTGAGAAGAGACGCACCTAGCTATAGGTTTTTTAGATGTTTGTGATAGGGATTTCCTGAGAAAGGGTTAATACTGCTTGTGAAGATGTGATCAGAAGGGGAAATCCTCCCCGGATATTTCTCTTTCTTCAGTGCTGGCTAGATGTAGTTTTGATTGAAGAAAGCGGCTGATCTTCATTGTCTTCTAGGGACAACTTGAGGCTGAGATTCCATTCCTCGGAGCCAGTTGTCAGCTTCTGGAGATTCCTTCCTACTCTCCTTGCCTTGGACACCTCACCTGTGCTCTTGGCTGCTTAGCAGCTAGGTAAACACTCACCTGGATTGATCAGGAAATACAGGGTGTCACTGAGTGGCAGTTCCCCCTCTGTCCATTTTTGGAAAACTGATAGATTTAAATGGGTGGGATTGTTTAAGGTGCATTTTAAGCTGCTATGCTCAGTTTTCAGGTGCTGGGTTTTGCTTTATAAATTTTGGTCTGCTTTATAAAATTTGCTTTGTAAATTTTGGGTGATCATTACATTACTACATACTTAATCTTCTTCATCCTGGAATTCCTTGATCCTGCCGTATTCCTAACCTCTGTCGTTTACATCAGGGGTTACTGAGGCTTTCCAAGAAACAGTGTATCTTGTGTCTGAGTATTTTGAGAAATGAACTGCCATCCATATTAAATACCCTAGAAATCATGCCTGCATGCTCACAGACTGAATAACCCTTTAAAATACCCTAAAAACTCCCATATTGCCTGGAATGACCTGGGATGTTTTACTGTATCACTCACATTAGCTTAATTTGCCCTGGCTGGTCCAGGGCTGCCCGCTGTATGGGACAATAAATGCTTCTTATTGCTTGCAGTGTAGGGCTTGTGGAAGTAGTTCCCTAGCTTTAAAAAACAAAGCTTAATGACAAGTTCAAGATTGCTTGCTGGAACTATAGGGGAGGGTGGTGGGTAATGTATGGGAAAACTAGTAAGCCAGATTTTCTCACAGATGAACTGGAAACTCCCTACAGCTTACCCAGAGGCTTAGAAAATTAATTTTCCCATCCAGTGGGATTGCAAATGGCATTCCACAAGGTTCCTGTTTCCTAAAATGAGTTATGTCAGCATTTCACAGTGTCTTTTCAAAAGGCCTAAGCTACAATTGACATAAATTTTGTAAAATTAAGGCAACTCAGAAGGTGATCAGGGCAGCCTTTTAACAGGTAATCAGAAACGTTCAGCTAAAGTGAAAATAGTTCCTAATTTCTTTAGACAGTTTTAGTAGTACAATTTAAAAAATTGGACTTACTTTTTCTTTTCCTACGTTTCACTTTGAACTTATCCCAAAGTACTTATACTGTTTCTTAAGATGCATTTAACATTAGTAACATACCACCCTCCAAAGCCCCCCCGCCCCAGTAAAGACGCACTCACACACTCACACATTTGTCCCTACCTCGGGAGCCTTAGTCCTTGAAGTCAGGGCAATGAGAAAGTTCTTTTGTGTGGTTTCATTTCTGTTTCGAGTGTTCTCTCTGTTTTAGTAGTTGTGGGCCTATTATTTCCCTACCTGAAACTGTATTCACTGCAGTTGGTTATACGATAACCCCCCAGTTCCATGCCTGTCCCAGCTCTTGTGTTCCTGCAGCCCGGTGATGGAGCTGCACTGTTACTATACCTTGACTGGCCCTTTTGTTCCCTACTTCCCTCCGTTGCTGAGCCTGATACCCTCTTGACCCACTTGGTGACTTGGGTTCTCATCCATGCCAGAGGGCTCCCCAGTTCCAGGTCTTCCCAGCATCTTCTTGCCGTGTCTCTCCCTCCCAAGTGGAGGGGAGGACTTTTCCTTTGAACTTCCCTAGTGCTTCCCTGGTGCCTCCAATTTGGCACCTGTTACCTTCTGCCTTGTGTCTGCTCTGTGTGCACACTTCCCCGAGTGGAGTTTAAGTTCCTTGAGGGTAGAAAGGTTTCTTCAGTTAGTTTAGCTTTTGGTTTCCTCATTTACCTTCTCCACGGTAGATGCTTAACAAATGTTTATTGAATACCTGAATATTGAGTTCTGAGCCTTTGAGTTACTGCGGCTCAGGTTCCACTGAGATCTCAGCAATGAGGACTCTGTGGGCGCTTTGTGTTCTGTGTATACCCTGGGCGACCCTGGGGCGGGCTTTGTCAGAGGATGTGGAGACAAGGGGATAGTTTGGTCTGGTAGCCTCTATTGGGTAAATTCTCTGTCAAATGAGCCATTTGTAGTCCTGAAGCTAAACTTAAAACAAACAAAAAAAACCACACACACACACACACACACACACACACACACACACACACACACACACACACACGCAACTCCTACCTGCATAACCACCTACTGGGCTGGGTGAATGTTTTACTTTCCAGTAGATGAACCTGTCTTTCCATGTCAGCCTGAGGTAGAAAGCTTTGGGCAAAGCATTTGTTATCCAGAGCTGGTAAGGTAGGCATTTAGTATTACCCTATTTCTTTCTGCCATTTGCCTTTTTAAAGTTTTCTTTTTAACTTTCTGTATACTCATAATTGAAATATTGTAATTTCCTTTTTTGAGACAATTCTGGAAAGTGGGCTGCTTTTGCTGGTCAATCGTTACTGATTATTTAAGATGCAATGATCAGATAAGAGTAATAGAAACGATGCTTGTATGAAAGATGTTTCATCTACAAAGTACGTTTCACAAACTAACACATTTAATATTCAAAATAACTTGACAAAATTGGCCCCAGCCAATGTATATGTGGAGACTGGGGCTTAGGGTCGGTGCCAGAGATGACATAGCTCGAACCCGGCGCCCTGCTCCACGGCTGAGTGGGCAGTAAGTACAGGGTGCCAGCATGGGCCTCCGTACAGTAGTTTTTATGAGGCCGTAGGTGGAGGTGAATTTGGTAGACCTTGGGTTTATGCCTCCACCATGATGCACACACACGTAGGTGGGGACACAGCTACATGTAGATTGACTCTCAAAACGAGATGGTTCCTGGAAGATGGACAGAGGCAGTGTCATTGGACTTGTAGCCCTCCTTCATTGCTAAGAGCCAGTGTTATCCTGGAAATCCTCCTCAAGATGAGGAGTGCTTATTCCTGCTGAGTGTGTAACTGTGTGTTCCAAACAAGGCTGATTATTTTAGGAAGGCCCGTTGCTTCCGTCACCCAGATCTGGAAGCCAGCAGCCAGGGATGGTTCCAGAGCAGGCGGAAATACCAGCTCCCCACTACTCACAGAGCCCCATAAGTGGTAAGAAGCCGTGGCTGTGGGCTTCCAAAGGATGCTCAGTTTTTAAGTAGAATGATTAAAGACAGAGAAAAAAAAAATCTTGACTTAATCACATGTTCGAATGCTTCCCCTGAGCAAGTACAGGTTTAGTTGTAAGCAAGTTTATTTGATCAGGGCCAGGATACAGTATTAGAGATCAGGGACGTGCTGGATTTTGTAAGGAAGCAGAAACATTTCCTGGCATCTGGATGAATGGAGCAGAGTGAGAGGACTGGGCAGCTGGCAGCCCCTGGTGAAAAGGTGTCCACACGCGGCCGCTCCTGGGCAGTGGTTGCCACACCTGGGAGTGCTGTTTCAGTGCCGTGTGTGACGGTGAGCGCTTAGTGTCTCTGACCTGGACTAACTTAAGTTGTCCGGAATGATTACGTAAGGCGGGTGGAACGCCTCTCCACGACTGACCTAGCTCCAGCTCCAAACCTGCCTGATTTGTGAGTTGTTCTTTCTTTGTTCCTTTGTTCATTCGTTCTTAAGAATTAACCAACTTCTGAGTGAAGTTTTTTTTTTTTTTTTTTTGTATGCTGTATGGCAGGAGTCACATTTCATTCTTTTTCCATGTGAGTATCCTATTATTGCAGCACCATTTGTTGAAGTTTGGTTTGTTTGGTTTTTTTGTTGGTTTGTTTGCTCGCCTGTTTGGTTTTGTTGGGAAGTACGTGGTGCCAGGAATTGAACCCGCGTCTCCTGCATGGCAGGTGAGAATTCTACCACCAAACTACCCTTGCACCCCGCCCCCCGAGTGACTTTTTGTACCTTAAATTCAGAATGTCCCAAACTGTAGGTACCATCACCCAACTGATCTGCCTTCCTTCTCCGTTACTGTCCCCACCTTCCACCCACCTGGTCGTCCTTGAGTTCTCCTTCACCTCTCAAATCCAGTTATCAAACCCAATCATGTCAGCCTCCAAAACAGTCTTATCTCTGAGCCCTGCTCTACTCTGTTTTCCCCTTTTACTTGAACTGTTGAAGTAGCTTTCTAACCACTCTTGCCAGTCTGTCCTGCTCACTGTATCCTACCTTTTCAAGGCAGGGCACTGCCCGCCCTTTTGGCTCACTATTGCCCTCTGATGTGTGTGCAGAGCCCAAATCTGACGTGGGTGGGTCTGCATGACTGGCTCCCCTCGCTGGCTTCTCCAGCCTAAGTGTACCCCCCAACCCCCACCGCAACACCCCAAGCCAGTATAGTCACCCCACGGCCACACACTGAGCCGCAGTTTGCTATTTATGATGCTAAAACACCAAAGTTTTTCAGCAGTTTGCTTTTGAAGACTAAGGACATGGGCGCTGACTCAGGCTTAAACCCTGGAATAACAGTGTCTGGAACTGACGCTCTGACTTTGCACCCCCGAAATTGTGCCTGGCCCCTGCTTCTGCGAGGAGGAGAGACTGAGTACAGAAACGTGTGTGTGTGTGTTTTAATGTTGAGTGTGTCCCTGTAAATGCCACTTGACATGAGCAGTATTGGCCGTAGCAGTATAATGTGGGCCACTGATGTCATTTTAAATGCCCTCGCAGCCACACTAAAACAGTAAAAAGAAACAAGTGAAATTAATTTTCATAATTTATTTTTATCCATCATTTCTAAAATATTCTTTTGATGTGTGATAAATATAAAAAGTATCGATGAGCTATCTTACATTCTTCCATCTGTATGAAGGCATTGAAAAGGGGTGTGCGTTTCCCATTTACGGCATATCTGAATTCTGTCTGGCCGCATTTCCAGTGTGTGACAGCTGCGGGGAGGCTCAGGGATGCTTAGATTTGCTGGACCTGGGGAGACCAGGTCTCTGTGATTTTCATTATTTATGGTTCATTGTGTATTTCTCAAAGTTGAAATAGCTAAAAAGCGATAGTGGAAACAGTTTAGGAAGTATCTTCAAGCTTCTTAAGGGGCAAAGGTATAACCATATAGATAGAAAGAATAATGTAATCGTTTATGTACTGTTTGAGTTCTGAAATCAGACTTGGTTGAAAGTGAATACATGTGATCAAAATACCTTGCACAGCTTACAAATATTTTTAAATGTGTTTTGAATTATAGCGGTTACATTGCCGATATAAAATTAGATGTTTTTGGTATCAGTATTTAACATATTTCTGATGTATGTTGAGTGCTTAACCCATAAATACAGACGCTACATCACATCTTATTTTCTTTAGGGACCATTGGTTTCTCCTCCAGCACACACGTATCACACATTGTAATCATTATTCTAAGCACTTTTCACATCTGAATCCTTGAATCCTCAGCAGAAATTGAGTGTGATGTTTTCTGTTTCTGTCGTTATAGGTAAGGAAACTGAGGCATAGCACGTCACCTTGGTGAAGGTGATAGAGCTAGTAAATGGCAGATGTGGGATTCAAACTCAGGCCATCTGGCTTCTAAGCTGCTGGTGCCCTGAAAACCAGGCCACCCTGTTTCTTCAGTTAGACATAGCTGGGCATACCTTATCAATACTGCTCGAGTGGTCTTGAGGGGGTGGCAGTTAGTTACAGGGTTACAGAGGAGCATTGTGGGGCACCCATGGCCATTCTGCCCCCACCCTCCTCCCCTGTACACTGGAGGTGGCTGGCTCTCAGGCTTTGCGCAGGTGCCGGGATCATCTGGGGGCTCATTGCCAGGCCCTGCCCAGAGTTCCTGATGCCGAGGTATGTGTGCGTGGGGGGTTAACCTTTGCTCTCCTAACTAGTTCTCAGATGACCTGATCCTGTTGGTACTCGCACCCCGCTAGGAGAGCCACTGCTCTAGGGAACGGAAGGTAACTGGGTGAGTGAGGAGGTTGTCCTGTCATGCTAACAGCACTGGTCTTGAAAATCTGCTGCGTAGGTAACATCATATGGCCTGTGAGATGATGCCCCTTTGTGAATAGTTGTGTGTTGTCCCCCCTTCTCGGCCACAGTGTGGAGTGAGGTAGCAGCAGCGTGTGTGCTTGCCCTGTCTCTTCGCCTGGAGCCTGTGCCCTTGTATGACTCGAATTCCACGCATGAGGCCACGCTCAGCTGCGGCATTGGTAGCAGGATGGTGGTAGGCACTTGCTGGAGACCTTGGAGCTGAGCCCACGAACCCTTTGCCTTCGATCCTTATGACATCTGTGAAGAGGAGTCCCAAGATGGTTTTGAAATGAAGTTTCTCAAGACATGGCAGAGGCCATGTCAAGTCTCCATTGGGTCTTGTCAAGCTAGGGCTGAAAGGTTCCTGGGGGAAACTTGACACTGATGAATCCCCTGCCAGACCACCCCAAAACTGCGCCTGCCTGCTTGGAGGACCCCGTGGTCATTGAAGCTTTGGGCGGAGTCGCCCACAACAGGTGGAACTGAGATGCGGTGAGATGCGGTAAAGACTCTGCTGCTCCTCAGGGAGGATCTTGTTTATACCAAGACTCGGCAGACAGTGGCTTCAGATAGGCTCCAATTTGGGCAGATTCTTGGAATTGACAGGCTTATGCTTGTAGTCAGGCAACTTCTCACATAGCTGGCTCTGCTCTAGCGTGTGCCAGGATGACTAGCAGCAAAGACTTACCGCCTTAAACAAGCTTAATAATTCTCCTGGCAGCCGTGGGGTGGCCAGCTAGCACAGAAGGAGTAAGTGGGAAGGCGGTGAGATCACAGCTCAGTGCTTAGAAAGGCGCCAGTGGCCATATTATAGGACAAAGTCCATCAATGCCCGTATCGATTTTCCTTTAAGGTTGCGTGCAAGTTTAATGTCTTATGAATTTTGGTTGAGTGTTTTAAGGATGCCTACAAGTCAACAAATATTTTAATCATGTCACTTATGACCCTGGCTACAGACCAGCATTTGCTGCCTCTCTCTCACCAGCTGTGTCATTTTGAGGACAATCACTGTAAAAGCACACATCCCTTGTTTCAGTGCCTGTGTAAGAGGGAGAGAGGTAGAGAGAGGGAGAGGGAGAGAAGTCTGAATTGATGATAAGCAGCTCTCTTTCTTCCTGCTCTGATGATTGAAGCCAGCCTGGGGACATTGACATAAAAACTGCGAAGCTGCATGCGTATTTTTTAAGAGACCAAGAAACAGCAAGGGATTCAGGGAGTTAGAGCCAGGTCCAGGAAATTTGATGTGGGTGAATAGTGTCAGACTACTTTTTTTTCAGAAACTAATTTAAAATCAGAATCTGGTAAGATAGGTATAAACACTGAATTTCCTTTCCAGTCTTTTGGGTCTCCCCTTTATTTTTCATGTGTGTTATGTGACTTATGCCCTCTGCTCTGACCATTTATCTTTCTGTTTTCCCTCTGTCTTCGTGACCTGCGCGCAGATGGTTTTTCCTTAACATATTTTAGTTACTGCCTTTTAGGAGCTCCCCTAGCTGGGACTTAGAAGAGTCTTCTGACTTTATTAAGTTATCTGTCTTGTTTCAGTTCCCTTCTCATAGTGTCCTGACTGGGTCTGTTTTATATGGTTTAGTAGACAAGACCCAGTGGCCCCTCTAAAGAACTGTGATGATATTGTCTAAGAACAGGGGGATGGATGTCAGACCTTTGCTGTCTTCATTTTCATTTTGGAACTTGCCTGGCTGGAACTTCAGCCCAGTTGATGGATCACTTATAGATGAAGAAGGCTTTCGAGTGTTAACATGTTGCCTCTTAATTTGATTGTGCCACAGAACTTAACCTATCTCAACCATGGTGGGTGAAGCTGACCCCACATTCCATGAGAAGTAGATTCCCTTCATGAATGGCTCAGATGGGTGAGGGTTTTTATGTCTAAGGAAGAAAATATGTTTCCTGCGTACTGCCCATCAGTACGTATGTCATTCCATTTTTGGATCTTACTAGCTGTTGAATTTGGATCAGGAAATGGAAGCAATTTGTTTGTGTGCATATACAAATACCTTTTTAAAGGTCAGTAATTTTGAAAACCTAATTGAGACTGGAACCTCCATCCCTGTTTATAAAGGAATGATTTTCATCCCGGGCAGTTTTGCCCTTGTGGACATTTGGCAATGTCAGGTGATGTTTTTGATTAAGCCTAAAGGATTGCTTCTGGCTCCCAGTGGCTGGAGGCCAGGAATGCTGCTGAATATCCTACAAGGCAAGGAACAGCTTTGCACCATGAAGAACTAACTACCCCACCCAGATGTCAGCACCTTGAGAAGCTTGAATGCTGCTCTGCTTTGTTTAAACCTTTAAATTAATGACATGGATTTCACACAGTTGCCCTTTTGATCAGTTTTTTTCCCTACAGTTTTCATAAACATAATGAAAATCATATGTATTTAGTACCTACTTAGCGATCTAAGCACTTTTTATACATCTTTGCAGTTAAATATATAAAGGAAAAACTTTAATGTAATTGATACCATGGTTTTTCTTTACCTGTATGATGTTATTGGTAAAGATGGCAAACATTGCTTTTGCATTTTCTGACTCAGCACATTTGGACTGTATAAATAGGAAATGCTGGTTTTGCAGGCAACATTTTGATTTCAGGCTGGCATGTGGTAAAAATACATTGTCCTTAGAATGGGCCCTCACAAGGAGATAATGGGTGGGGTAAGGTGGGGGAATTCCCCTTATTAATTACTTTTAGGAAGTAATTGATTTTCAGGGTTTGGTTTAATCAAAGACGTGTTTACTTAGCTCAGAAGCCTTTTCATTGGTGATTGTCTATAGAAAAAAAAATTCTGTTATTAAAGTGCTTAAGATTCTAGGTTCAGCCTGATAATCTTTGAACTGGTCACATCTGTTAGCCTTTAAATGCCTTATTTCCGCTTTGTATAGTTTTAAAATCAACTTTTCAAGAGAGAGAGAACAAAAATACCACAAATTAGACCTTACTCAGGGAAAAGGAAAAGGAAAAGAAAAATTATAATTTGGCTGTTAGTCGCAGACTTCCAGTGTCTAGCTTGGTTGCAAAACTGCCTCTTAAGTGACCTAAAATATGATGTTGGTGTCTGATTTTTTTTTTCTGTGTAGGCTCTTGGTAAAATAAGGATAGGCCTAGAAATTAGAAGGACCTTCAGAAGTCCCCTTGGCTTTATCTTAATCTACTTTGTATATATTGTTTCCTGCTGCTCTTTTGCGCGTCTTTCTTGTTTTGTGGTTATCTCTTCTTCCTCCTTTGAAAGTGACTAGAATAAACAATGAATCAGCACTTTGTACTTTTATAATCAGTCCTTTCATTTCCTTAGTCTTCCCATGGGTTGAGAAGACCATCTGAAAAATAAATCCTCCTTCTTTGGACAGACTTGAAGTTGTGGGCTGTGCAACAATGTATATCTCTGTTGATGTTGCATCCTTGTATCATCTGATTCTTACAGCATTGGTTGAGGGAGGCGAAGACTTTGAAGACCTAAGAAAGTGTGGGTCAGAAGGCAAAGGGACTGTCCCCTGGGGGTTGTCCCTGAGCGAGGAAGAGGTGATGTTCAAAGAGCCCCTCTCAGCAGCGCTTCTGATCTGGGAAGGTGACCCCAAAGCTGGAGCTGCGAACCCTGGTCTTTATTATTCCGGCTTTTTATATTACAATCTCCTCTTCCCTCAAATAAACATGTGCCTTGATATAGTGACTTCTTGGCTTTTAATTACAGCGAGAGCTCGATTTAAACAGTATCGTTCTGAACTGTATTAATAGCTGGTTTAAATTTGAACTTCAAAAATCTTGACTCACATGAGGAGTGGAGATATAAATTCTCCTTTTCCTCTGTTGCTTGGCTGAAGTTGCATAGCTGAATTTCAACCTCTCGACTTCTGCTTTGTCTTCCCTGAAACAAGGGATTCGTTCTAATGTTCTGTAAGACCTCTTATGGCTAACGGGACAGTGCCCTATTAGAGATTTTTTTTTTCTTCCTTCAGAGCAGAGTGAAATGAACTGACTGAAGTGGTAAAATTTCTTCATGGTCTAACAAAATCTGCAGTGTCCCATCAGCTCTTGGAGAAAATGGAATTGCCAGCGAGCAGAGACATTTCCGCAAGCTGGTCGGGTGGGTTACCTGTTCCTCTGGTGCTCTGAGCCAGACTGGCACTTTTTCTAGGATGAGTGCTTGATCTTTTTGGGTCAGAAAGTCCATTTTTTTCAGACAATATATACTCTACTTATTGCTTAAGACAGTTAGATCTTAATAATTATTATAGATCCACCTTGATGCTTTTAATGGAATGTTGATCGTCAGGTAGCATATTCATACTTATTCCCTTTTTAATTTATAAATAATGCATTGAATTTTTAAAAACTTTTTATTTTGAAGTAATTTCAAACTCACAGGACAGTTGCAGAAATAATACAAAACCCATACAGAAAACTCTAGCATACCCCCCCCCACACCTCCATGCCATTACATTTTAATCTAGAAAAAATTTAAGCAAATTAACTGCTTTTTGTCTAGATTAGTCATGTTTTTTTTTGTGGGGGGGGGGGCGGAGAGGTGCATGATCCAGGAAAAAAAGTCTGTGTTTTTTAAATGCTGTGTGTCACATTATTGACTTCTGCTTAACCTAGTACCCAGATCACTGTGCCATTCAGATAATAAATTGTTATGGAGCTGTTTTCTAAAGGTAGACCAATTTTGGTGTTTATATCTTAACCGTTTGGCCTCTGGAATAAATTAATAAATTAATGCTATCATGTAAAACAATTAAAAATTATAATTAGTGATATGTCCTCTGTTTCACACTGAACCCCTTTACATTTCCTTTGGCTTTTGATGACATGGATTAGTGTTTAACTGGCTTTTGTGATATACTGTAATTATTTTGTGATACACTGTGTGATTAATATTTCATGTTTCAAATGAACTTAGCCGACACCTGGCTGAGCCCCTGCTCCACCAGGTTTCTCACCTGGCGGAGCCCCTGCTTTACCAGGCTTCTCAACTGGCTGAGCTCCTGCTCCACCAGGTTTCTCACCTGGCTGAACCCCTGCTTTACCAGGCTTCTCAACTGGCTGAGCTCCTGCTCCACCAGATTTCTCACCTGGCGGAGCCCCTACTCCACCAGGTTTCTCACCTGGCTGAACCCCTGCTTTACCAGGCTTCTCAACTGGCTGAGCTCCTGCTCCACCAGGTTTCTCCCCTGGTGGAGCCCCTGCTCCACCAGGTTTCTCATCTGGCAGAGCCCCTGCTTTACCAGGCTTCTCAACTGGCTGAGCTCCTGCTCCACCAGGTTTCTCACCTGGCTGAGCCCCTGGTTCTCCAGGTTTCTCACCTGGCTGAACCCCTGCTTTACCAGGCTTCTCAACTGGCTGAGCTCCTGCTCCCCCAGGTTTCTTACCTGGCTGAACCCCTGCTCCACCAGGCTTCTCACCTGGCGGAGCCCCTGCTCTACCAGGCTTCTCACCTGGGTGAGGGAGAGTTTACCAGGTTTCTCTAGTATAAAGCTACTTGTTCCCTCCCTGCCCCCCTTTTTGTGCTGCGCCGTGTAAGGAAATAGCTATGCTCAGTGCACACTTAAGGAATGGGAAGTTGTGCGCCCCACCTCCTTGGGGGTTGTGTCTCTTAGTTATCTGGAAATCTGTACTGGAGAATTATCTACTTTCCCTACTGGAGCGCAAGTTTCCGGGCAAGAGCAGGCACCAGAGCACAACCCTTTGGAGTGTTCTAGAGGAGGGAGATGGGATGGTGTTACCAGAATGTGTTTCCTAGGCCCTGCTTGGACCTGTAGGCTCAGTCTCCTGGATCGGGTGGTCTGGAAATCTTCCTCTTGAACAAGTTCACCTGGTGACTCTGGGGCATACTCACAGTTGAGAAACTGCTGTATATTAGCATTTGAACCCTTCTGACTTCTTCCTTCTTTGTGTGCAGGTGTTGCCAGAACTTCAGGCCTCCTCTCTCTTCTTATTAACTCAGGGTCACTTCTTTGCTTTCTGGGCAACCTCATGGTAATTGGATGGTCCTGGAGTTCCTACAGAGAGGAAACGTGGAGTTGCAGTTGTGTGCCCTGCCAGGAAGAAGTAGGTCCAAGTTGAGTAGGAGGGTC
>PVIY010007820.1:0-80115 GCA_004026745.1 Myrmecophaga tridactyla | reverse complement strand
GGAGGGGAGAAGACAGTGGGATGATATATTTAAATTACTAAAAGAGAAAAACTGCCAACCAAGAATTCTATATCCAGCAAAACTGTCCTTCAAAAATGAGGGAGAAATTAAAACATTTTCAGACAAAAATCACTGAGAGAATTTGAGACCAAGAGACCAGATCTGCAAGAAATACTAAAGGGAGCACTAGAGACAGATATGAAGACAGAAGAAAGAGGTGTGGAGAAGAGTGTAGAAAGGAAGACTATGAGTAAAGGTAAAAAGAAGGATAATTAGATATGACATATAAAATCCAGAAGGCAAAATAGTAGAAGGAAGTACTACCCATGCAGTAATAACACTGAATGTTAATGGATTAAACTCTCCAATCAAAAGACATAGTCTGGCAGAATGGATTAAAAAACAGGACCCATCTGTATGCTGTCTCTACTCAAAGGACATAAGAGCAAGGACACAAATGGACATTTACACACCAATGTTTATAGCAGCATTATTTACAATTACCAAGAGATGGAAGCAGCCAAAATGTTCATCAACAGAGAGTTGGCTAAACAAACTGTGGCATTTACATAAAATGGAATATTATACGGCTGTAAGACAGAATAAAGATACAAAATATGTAACAACATGAATGGACCTTAAGGACATTTTGCTGAGTGAGACTAGCCAAAAACTAAAGAACAAATACTGTATGGTCTCACTGATATGAACTGACATTAGTGAATAAACTTGGAATATTTCATTGGTAACAGAGACCATCAGGAGATAGAAATAGGGTGAGATATTGGGTAATTGGAGCTGAAGGGATACAGATTGTGCAACAGGACTGAATATAAAAACTCAGAAATGGACAGCACAATATTACCTAACTATAATATAATTATGTTAAAACACTGAATGAAGCTGCATATGAGAATGATAGAGGGAGGAAGGCTGGGGCATAAATGAAAATCACAAAGAAAGATAGACAATAAAGACTGAGGTGGTATAATCTAGGAATGCCTAGATTGTATAATGACAGTGACTGTAAAAATTTAAAAAGTTTTTACTTGAGGAAGAACAAAAGAATGTCATTACAGCAGTATGCTGAAAATAGATGGTAATTAATATTTAAAAATTTAAACTTAAGTGTGAGACTAAAGCAAAAAATGTTTATTTGGTACAAATTTATACTTTGACTAGTGCATCTTCTAATATAACTTATGTAGATAGCTGGTTGAACACCTTAAGTACATGGAACTTTGTATAGGACATGAGTTTCTTGGTTTGTCCAGGTGAATCCCAGAGTGATCTGATCAGTGAGTGGAAAAGTATTTGCAAAGTCCCCTTTGGGGAATGGTGAGAACACGGGAAAACTCAACCTCCCCAAGTTGAATTCTTGATATTCTCACAAGCAATGTGGGCAACCAAAGTTATAGGCTGAGCCCCCAGTCTTGGAGTTGTTCATATGAAACTTAACCCCACAGAGGATAGGTCAAGCCTACTTAAAATTAGGCCTAAGAGTCACCCCCAAGAGAACCTTTTGTTGCTCAGATGTGGCCTCTGTCTCCAGCCAACACAGCAAGCAAACTCACCACCCTCCCCCCTCTATGTGGGACATGACTCCCAGGGGTGTTGACCTTCCTGGAAACGTGGGACAGAAATCCCAGAATGAGCTAAGATTCGGCATCAAGGGATTGAGAAAATCTTCTCAACCAAAAGGGGGAAGAGTTAAATGAGACTAAGTGTCAATGGCTGAGAGATTCCAAACAGAGTCGAGAGGTTATCCTGGAGGTTATTACACATTAAGTAGATATCACTTTGTTAACCAAGATACAATGGAGAAGCTAGAGGGAACTGCCTGAAAATGTAGAGCTGTGTTCTGTAGCCATGCTTCTTGATGATGATTGAATAATGATATAGCTTTCACAATGTCACTGTGTGATTGTGAAAACCTTGTGTCTGATGCTCCTTTTATCTACCTTGTCAACAGACGAGTAGAACATATGGAATAAAAATAAATAATAGGGGGAACAAATGTTAAAATAAATTTAGTTGAAATGCTATTGATCAATGAAAGGGAGGGGTAAGGGATATGGTATGTAAAATTTTTTTTCTGTTTTTGTTTTACTTTTCTGTTGTCTTTTTATTTGTTTTTCTGAATTGATGCAAATGTTCTGGGAAATGATCATGATGATGAATATGCAACTGTGTGATGATATAGTGAATTGCTGACTGTATGTGTTGGGAATGTTTGTGTTTCTTTCTTGTAATTTTTTTTAATTAATAAAAATTAAAAAAAAAACAGAACCCATCTATAGGCTGTTTACAGGAAACACATATTAGAACCAAAGGTAAACACAGGTTGAAAGTTAAAGTTTGGGAAAAGATATTTCATGCAAATAACTATCAGAAAAGAGCAGGAGTGGCTATACTAATATTCAAAAATTAGACTTCAAATGTAAAACAGTTAAAAGAGACAAAAAGGATACTATGTACTAATAAAAGGAACAATTCAGTACGAAGACATAACAATCATAAATATTTATGCACCGAACCAGAATGCTCCAAAATACATGTGGCAAACACTGAAAACACTGAAAAGAGAAATAGACACATCTACCATAATAGTTGGAGACTTCAATTCCCCACTCTCATCAATGGACAGAACATCTAGACAGAGAATCAATAAAGAAATAGAGAATTTGAATAATACAATAAATGAGCTAGACTTAACAGACATTTATAGAACATTACATCCCACAACAGCAGGATACACCTTTTTCTCAAGTGCTCATGGATCATTCTCAAAGACAGACCATATGCTGGATCACAAGGCAAGCCTCAATAAATTTAAAAAGATGGAAATCATACAAAACACTTTCTCAGATCATAAAGGAATGAAGTTGGAAATCAATAATAGGCAGAGTGCCAGAAAATTCACAAATATGTGGAGGCTCAACAACACACTCTTAAACAACCAGTGGGTTAAATATCTTGAGGCAAATGAAAATGAAAACACAACACATCAAAACTTATGGGACACGGCAAAGGCAGTGCTAAGAGGGAAATTTATTGCCCTAAATGCCTATATCGAAAAAGAAGAAAGGGCAAAAATCAAGGAATTAACTATCCACTTGGAAGAACTAGAGAAAGAGCAGCAAACTAACCCCAAAGCAAGCAAAAGGAAAGAAATAACAAAGATTAGAGCAGAAATAAATGAAATTGAGAACATGAAAACAATAGAGAAAATCAATAAAACCAAAAGCTGGTTCTATGAGAAAATCAATAAGATTGATGGACCCTTAGGAAGACTGACAAAAAGAAGAAGAGAGAGTATGCAAATAAGTAAGATCAGAAATGGAAGAGGAGACATAACCACTGACCACACAGAAATAAAGGAAGTAATGACAGGATACTATGAACAACTTTATGCTAATGAATACAACAATGTACATGAGATGGACAACTTCCTACAAAGGCATGCACAACCAACTTTGACTCGAGAAGAAATAGACGACCTCAACAAACCAATCACAAGTAAAGAAACTGAATCAGTCATTAAGAAGTTCCCCAAAAGAAAAGTCCAGGACCAGATGGCTTCACATGTGAATCCTACCAAACATTCCAGAAAGAATTAGTACCAATCTTGCTCAAACTCTTCCAAAAAATTGAAGTGGAGGGAAAGCTACCTAATTCATTCTATGAAGCCAACATCACCCTCATACCAAAGCTAGACAAAGATATTACAAAAAAAAGAAAACTACAGACCAATCTCTCTAAAGAATATAGATGCAAAAATCCTCAACAAAATTCCAGCAAATTGAATCCAGCAACACATTAAAAGAATTATAGATCATGACCAAGTAGGATTCATCCCAGGTATGCAAGGATGGTTCAACATAAGAAAATCAATTAATGTAATACACCATATCAACAAATCAAAGCAGAAAAACCACATGATCATCTCAATTGATGCAGAGAAGGCATCTGACAAAATTCAACATCCTTTCCTGGATAGGATAGAAGGGAACTTCCTGAAAATGATAAAGGGAATATATGAACAAACCACACCTAATATAATCCTCAATGGGGAAAAACTGAAAACTTTCCCCCTAACATCAGGAACAAGACAAGGATGTCCACTATCACCACTGCTATTCAACATTGTGTTGGAAGTTCTAGACAGAGCGATTAGACAAGAAAAAGAAATACAAGGCATCAAAACTGGAAAGGAAGAAGTAAAACTCTCACTGTTTGCAGATGATATGATACTATATGTCGAAAACCTCAAAAAATCCACAGCAAAGCTACTAGAGCTAATAAATGAGTACAGCAAAGTGGTAGGGTACAAGATCAACACTCAAAAATCTGTAGTGTTTCTATACACTAAAAATGAACAATCTGAGGGGGAAATCAAGAAAAGAATTCCATTTACAATTGCAACCGAAAGTATAAAATATTTTGGAATAAATTTAACTAAAGAGACAAAAGACCTATACAAAGAAAACTACAAGAAATTGTTAAAAGAAATCACAGCAGACCTAAATAGATGGAAGGACATACCGTGTTCATGGATTTGAAGGCTAAATATAGTTAAGATGTCAATTCTACCTAAATTGATTTACAGATTCAACACAATACCAATCAAAATCCCAACAACTTACTTTCAGAAATAGAAAAACCAATAAGCAAATTTATCTGGAAGGGCAGGGTGCCCCGAATTGCTACAAGTATCCTGAGTTAAAAAAATGAAGTCAGAGGTCTCACGCTGCCTGACTTTAAGGCATATTATGAAGTTACAGTGGTCAAAACAGCATGGTACTGCCATAAAGATAGATATATTGACCAATGGGATTGAATAGAGTGTTCAGATATAGACCCTCTCATCTATGGACAATTGATCTTTGATAAGGCAGTCAAGCCAACTCACCTGGGACAGAACAGTCTCTTCAATAAATGGTGCCTAGAGAACTGGATATCCATATGCAAAAGAATGAAACAGGACCCGTATCTCACACCCTATACAAAAGTTAACTCAAAATGGATCAAAGACCTAAATATTATGTCTAAGACCATAAAACAGAAGAAAATGTAGAGAAATATCTTATAAATCTTATACTTGGAGGTGGTTTTATAGACCTTACACCTAAAGCAAGAGCACTGAAGAAAGAAAGAAATAAATGGGAACTCCTCAAAATAAACGCTTTTACGCATCAAAGAACTTCATCAAGAAAGTAAAAAGACAGCCTACACAATGGGAGACAATATTCGGAAATGACATATCAGATAAAGGTCTAGTATTCAGAATTTATAAAGAGATTGTTCAACTCAACAACAAAAAGACAGACAATCCAAGTATGACCCAGGCCAATACTACTGCTAGGTATCTCCTCAAAGGACATAAGGGCAAAGACATAAACAGACATTTGCACACCAATGTTTATAGCAGCATTATTTACAATTGCAAAGAGATGGAAACAGCCAAAATGTCCATCAACAGACGAGTGGCTAAACAAACTGTGGTATATACATACGATGGAATATTATGCAGCTGTAAGACAGAATAAAGTTATGAAGTATGTAACACATGGATGGACCTTGAGGACATTATGCTGAGTGAGATTAGCCAAAAACAAAAGGACAAATACTGTATGGTCTCACTGATATGAACTGACATTAGTGAATAAACTTGGACTATTTCCTTGGTAACACAGACCACAAGGAGATAGAAATAGGCTAAGACATTGGGTAACTGGAGCTGAAGGGATACAGATTGTGCAACAAGACTGAATATAAAAACTCAGAAATGGACAGCACAAGACTACCTAACTGTAATACAATTATGTTAAAACATTGAATGAAGCTGCATGTGAGAATGATAGAGGGAGGAGGGCTGGGGGCATAAATGAAATCATAAAAGAAAGACGATAAAGACTGAGATGGTATAATCTAGGAATGCCTAGAGTGTATAATAATAGTAACTAAATGTACAAATTTTAAAAATGTTTTTCCATGAGGAAGAACAAAGGAATCATTACTTCAGGGTACTGAAAATAGATGGTAATTAATATTTTAAAATTTCACCTTATGTGTGAGACTAAAGCAAAAAATATTTGGTACAAAATTTATATTTTGACTAGTGCATTTCCCAATATAACTTATGTAGATAGCTTGATTGAACACCGTAAGTACTTGGAATCTTGGGTAGGACATGAGATTTTGTTGGTTTGTCCAGAGTGATGGCCCAATGAATCCCAGAATGATTCGATCAGTGAGTGGAAAAGTATTTGCAAAGTCCCATTTGGGGAATGGTGAGAATGGGGAGAAATTCAACTTCCCCAAATTGATTTCTTGATATTCTCACAAGCAAGTGTGGATGGCCAAGGCTATAGGCTGAGCCCCCAGTAGTGGGGTTTGTTCATATGAAACTTAACCTCACAAAGGATAGGTCAAGTCTACTTAAAATTTAGGCCTAAGAGTCACCCCCAAGAGAGCCTCTTTTGTTGCTCAGATGTGGCCTCTCTCTCCAGCCAACACAACAACCAAACTCACCACCCTCTCCCTGTCTACATGGGACATGACTCCCAGGGGTGTGGATCTTCCTGGCAACGTGGGACAGAATTCCCAGAATGAGCTGAGACTCAGCATCAAGGGATTGAGAAAAACCCTAGAATGAGCTGAGACTCAGCATCAAGGGATTGAGAAAACCTTCTTGACCAAAAGGGGGAAGAGTGGAATGAGACAAAGTGTCAATGCCTGAGGGATCCCAAACAGAGTTGAGAGGTTATCCTGGAGGTTATTCTTACGCATTAAGTAAATATCACCTTGTTATTCAAGATGTAATGGAGAGGCTGGAGGGAACTGCCTGAAAATACAGAGCTGTGTTCCAGTAGCCATGTTTCTTGAGGATGATTGAATAATGATATAGCTTTCACAATGTCACTGTGTGATTGTGAAAACCTTGTGTCTGATGCTCCTTTTATCTATCTTGTCAACAGACGAGTAGAACATATGGAGTAAAAATAAATAATGGGAACAAATGTTAAAATAAATTTAGTTTGAAATGCTAATGATCAATGAAAGCAAGGGGTAAGGGGTATGATATGTATAATCTGTTTTTTTTCTGTTTTTGTTTTATTTCTTTTTCTGTTTTCTTTCTATTTCTTTTTCTGAATTGATGCAAATGTTCTAAGAAATGATGAATATGCAACTATGTGATGATATTGAAATACTGGTTATATATATAGAACAGAATCATCACATGTTAATGTTTTAGTTTGTTGTTAATTTTTTTAATTAATAAATAAATTAAAAAAAAAAAAAAAGATGTAATGGAGAGGCCGGAGGGAACTGCCTGAAAATGTAGAGCTGTGTTCCAGTAGCCATGTTTCTTGATGATGATTGTATAATGATACAGCTTTCACAACGTGACTGTGTGATTGTGAAAACCTTGTGTCTGATGCTCCTTTTATCTACCTTGTCAACAGATGAGAGGAACATATGGAATAAAAATAAATAATAGGGGGAACAAATGTTAAAATAGATTTAGTTTGAAATGCTAATGATCAATGAAAGGGATCAGTAAGGGGTATGGTCTGTAAAATTTTTTTTTTTTTCTGTTTGTCATATTTTTCTGTTGTCTTTTTATTTCTTTTTCTGAATTGATGCTAACGTTCTGGGAAATGATCATGATGATGAATATGCAACTATGTGATGATATTGTGAATTGCTGAGTGTATGTGTTGGAAATGTTTGTGTTTCTTGTAATTTTTTTTAATTAATAAAAAAAAACCTTGTGTCTGATGCTCCTTTTATCTACCTTGTCAACAGACAAGTAGAACATATGGAGTAAAAATAAATAATGGGAACAAATGTTAAAATAAATTTAGTTTGAAATGCTAGTGATCAATGAAAGCAAGGGGTAAGGGGTATGGTATGTATAATCTGTTTTTTTCTGTTTTTGTATTATTTTTTTTTCTGTTTTCTTTCTATTTCTTTTTCTGAATTGATACAAATGTTCTAAGAAATGATGAATATGCAACTATGTGATGATATTGAGATACTGGTTATATATGTAGAACAGAATCATCACATGTTAATGTTTTTGTCTGTTGTTAATTTTTTAAATTAATAAATAAATAAATAAATAAATAAAAGATGTAATGGAGAGGCTGGAGGGAACTGCCTGAAAATGTAGAGCTGTGTTCCAGTAGCCATGTTTCTTGAGGATGATTGTACAATGATACAGCGTTCTCAATGTGACTGTGTGACTGTGAAAACCTCATGTCTGATGCTTCTTTTATCTACCTTATGGACTGATGAGTAAAACATATGAATTAAAAATAAATAAATAGTAGGGGGAACAAATGTTTAAATAAATTTAGTAGATTGAAATGGTAGTGATCAGTGAAAGGGAGGGGTAAGGGGTATGGTATGTATGAATATTTTCCTGTTTTCTTTTTATTTCTTTTTCTGAATTGATGCAAATGTTCTAAGAAATTATCATGACGATGAATATACAACTATGTGATAAAAAAGAAGAATGTTCATATTATATGTTGATTGGTTTTATTAATAAAAATTAAAAAAAAATAAGTTATGACATAAAAATGAAAGGATCAGGGCAGGCAACATGGCTCAGTGACAGAGTTCTCACCTGCCATACCTGAGACCTGGTTTTGATTCCTGGAGCTTGCCCATGCAAAAAAAAAAATAAGAAAGGTTCATTGATTGTATATTTTGGATGGATTGTATGGTGTGTTAATATACCTCAATAAAATTAAAGAACAGACGTGCAATTAGTCAGAAAATTTTTTAAAAAGAAAGGGATAAAATGGTTGAAGTCAATACTGCCTATACAATAGTAGCAATGAATGTTAATGAATTAAGCTCCCCAATCAAATAAACTAGCAGAAAGGAAAAATACATAAACTATCTATATGGTCTCTACAAGAGTTTCACCTCAGACCCAAGGATACAAATCAGTAGAAAGTGAAAGCATGGAAAAAGATATTCCATGCACACAGTATCTAAAAAAAAAACAAAACTGAGGTAGCTATACTAATGTCAGACAACATAGATTTAAAATGCAAAGCTGTTATAAAAGACAAAGAAAGACATTATAAATTAATAAAAGGGGCAATCCACCAAGAATAATAATCATAAATAAATGGACCTAACCAGCATGCCCTAAAATACATGAGGCAAACACAAGCAAAACTGGAGAAACATATATCTATAATACTAACAGGAGACTTCAATACACCACTCACATCGGCAGAACTTCTAGAAGGAAGATCAATAAGGAAATAGAGAACATGAATAATTTAATAAATAAACTAGACCTAATAAACACATACAGAACGATGCATCCTGAGACAGCAGACTCTATATTCTTCTCAAGCGCTCATGGATCATTCTCCAGGACAGATCATATGTTGGGTCACAAAACAGGTCTCAATAAATTTAGAAAGATCAAAATTATACAAAGCACCTTCTCTGATCATAATGAAATAAAATTGGAAGTCAACAACAAGTGAACAACTGGAAAATGAACAAATTTATGGAGGTTAAACAGCATACTCTTAATCAGTGGGTCAAAGAAAAATAAAAGGAAAATCAGCAAATAACTCGAGATGAATGAAAATGAGAACACAATGTATAAAAACCTTATGGGATGCAGCAAATGTAGCCTTGTGAGGGAAATTTATTGCTCTAAATGCCTACATTAAGAAGGAAGAAAGCAAAAATCAAAGACCTACCTACAAACCTGGAGGAACTAGAAAAAAAACAGCAAATTAATCTCAACACAAGAAGGAAGAAATTTTTAAAAGATTAGAGCAGAAATAAATGAAATTGAGAATAAAAAAGCAATAGAGAGAATCAACAAAACCGAAAATTGGTTCCTCAAGAAGATTAATCATATTGCTGTGCCTTAGCTACACTGACAAAAGAGAGAATATGCGAATAAATAAAATCAGAAATGAGAGGGGAGACATTACAACTGACTCCAAGAAATAAAAAAGATTGTAAGAGGATACTATGAACAACTGTACACCAATAAGACAACCAATGGACAATTTCTAGAAACACGACTCACACTGACTCCAGAAGAAACAGAAGATCACTACAAACCAATCACAAGTAGAGAGATTGAATCAGTCATCAAAAACCTCCCAAGAATGAAAAGGCAGGACCAAATGGCTTCACAGGTGAATTCTACCAAGAAGAATTAATAGATATCATGCTCAAACTCTTCCAAAAAACTGAAGAAGAAGGAACACTACTTAACTCATTCTATGAAGCTAACATCACCCTAATAGCAAAACCAGATAAAGATACTACAAAGAAAGTAAAGTTACAGACCTATCTCTCTAATGAATATAGGTGCAAAAATCCTCAACAAAACACTGGCAAATTGATCCAATAGCAAATTAAGAGAATTATACACCATGATCAAGTGGGTTTTATCCCAGGTATTCAAACGTGGTTCAACACAAGAAATTCAATTAAGGTAATTAACAAATCAAAGGAGAACAACCATATGATCATCATCACTGACAGCGAAAAGGTATTTGACCAAATCCAACATCCTTCTTCATAAAAAATACTTGGAAAGATGGGAATAGAAGGAAACTTTCCCAAGATGATAAAGGGCATATATGAAAAATTACCTACAGCTAACACAGTATTCAACGGTGAAAGACTGAAAATTTTCCCACTGAGGTCAGAAACAAGACAAGTATGCCCGCTGTCAACACTGTTATTCAACTTTGTGCTAAAAGTTCTAGCTAGAGCAACTAGGCAAGAAAAAAGAAAAGTCACCCAAATCAGAAAGGAAGAAGTAAAACTTTCACTATTTGCAGAGGATATGATCCTATACTAAAGAGTCGTGAAAAATCTATTGCAAAGCTACTAGAGCTAATAAATCAGGTCAGCAAAGTGGTGGGGAACAAGATCAACACACAAAAAAATCAGTGTTTCTATACACTAGTAATGAGAAATCTGAGAAGGAAATTTTTTAAAATTCCATTCACAATAGCTATTAAAAGAATAAAATACCTAGGAATATAAACCAAGGATATATAGGAATTATACACAAAAAATATATAAAACTTTGCTAAAAGAAATCAAAGATCTAAATAATGAAAGAATGGTCTGTGTTCATGGTTTGGAAGACTAAATATTGTTAAGATGTCAATTCTACCCAAAATGATTCACAGAATCAATGCAATCCCAACCAAAATTTCAGCAGCCAAATTTGCAGAAATGGAAAAGTCAATTATCAAATTCACTTGGAAGTGTAAGGGGCCCCATATAGCCAAAACCATCTTGAAAAAACAAGAATGAAGTTGGAGGATTCATACTTCTTGACTTTAAAGCATAGCACAAAGCTACAGTGGTCCAAATAGCATGGTACTGGTATAAGGATAAATATATTGAGCAATGGAATTGAACTGAGAGCTAGAAATAGACCCTCACATCTAAGACCAACTGACTTTTTTTTTTTTAACTTTTTAAATTGTGTAATATAACATACATACAAAAGAAAGAAAGAAAAAAGCAATGATTCTCAGAGCATTCTTCAACACATAGTTACAAGACAGATCCCAGAGTCTGTCACAGGCTACCAAACCATTCTCTCAGATTTTTTCTTCTAGTTGCTCCAGAATATAGGAATCTAGAAGGAATATTTTTTTTATCATCACAATCTACTTTTTTTTCTTTTTTGTGAAAAATAACATATATATAAAAAAGCAATAAATTCCAAAGCACACCTAAACAATTAGTTGTAGAACAGATATCAGAGTTTGGTATGGGTTACAATTCCACAATTTTAGGTTTTTACTTCCAGCTGCTCTAAGATATTGGAGACTAAAAGAAATATTAATTTAATGATTCAGTAATCATATTCGTTTGTTAAACCCTACCTTCATTGTATAACTCCACCATCGCCTTTGATCTTTCTATCTCACTCTTTAGGGTTATTTGGGCTATTGCCATTCTTTTTCATGTTGGAAACAGCAGTCAATAATATGGGGTAGGGAGATGGGACTAGCTGATGTTCTGGAGAGGCTCTAGGTTTCAGGACTTATCTGGTCTACAGACCCACCTGGAGGTTGTAGATTTCTGGAAAGTTACCCTAGTGCATGGAACCTTTGTAGAATCTTATGTATTGCCTGCCCTAGCTGTTCTTTAGGATTGGCTGGAATGGTTTTGGTTGGGGGTTGGCAAGTTATAATAGGTTGTAATGTCTAACTAAAGCTTACATAAGAGTGACCTACAGAGTAGCCTCTCAACTATTTGAACTCTCTCAGCCACTGATACTTTATTACATACACTTCTTTTCTCCCTTTTGGTCAGGATGGAATTGTTGATCCCATGGTACCAGGACCAGATTCATCCCTGGAAGTCATCTCCCACACCTCCAGGGAGACTTTCACCCCTGGATATCATGTCCCACATAGAGGGGAGGGTAATGATTTCACTTGCAGAGTTGGGTTTAGAGAGAGTGAAGCCACATCTGAGCAATAAAAGAGGTCCTCCACAAGTAACTCTTAGGCATACCTACAGGTAGGCTAAGCTTCTCTGCTAACTACATAAGCTTCACAAGAGTATGAGGAAGAGAATACCTCAAGATCAAGTGGTTGACCTAATGTCTTGGGTGTCCCTAATGTTTGACACAATGTTCTCGTTTGGTAGCTACCAGAATGCAATATACTGGAAACAGAATGGCTTTTAAAAAGGGGAATTTAATAAGTTGCTAGTTTACAGTTCTAAGGTTGAGAAAATGTCCCAATTAAAACAAGTCTATAGAAATGTCCAATCTAAGGCATCCAGGGAAAGATACCTTGGTTCAAGAAGGCTGATGAAGTTCACGGTTTCTTTCTCAAGTGGAAGGGCACATGGCAAACAGAGTCAGAGCTTCTGTCTCATCTGGAAGGGCACATGGCGAATATGGCATCATCTGCTAGCTTTCTCTCCTGGCTTCTGATTTCATGAAGCTCCCTGGGAGGCCTTTTCCTTCTTCATCTACAAAGGTCACTGGCTTCTGGACTCTCTGCTTTGTGGTGCTGCTCTCTCTGAATCTCCCATTCTCCAAAATGTTTCCTCTTTTATAGGACTCCAATAAACCAATCAAGACCCACCCAAATGGGTGGAGACATGTCGTCACCTAATCCAGCTTAACAACCACTCTTGACTAAATCACATCATCCAGGGAGATGATCTGATTACAGTTTCAAAATACAGAATTGAATAGGGATTATTCTACCTTTATGAAATGGGATTTTGATTAAAGCATGGCTTTTCTAGGTGGCATATTTCCTTTCATCCAGCACACATAGTATCAGGGGATTCCCTGATGGTAAAGTTTAATTGTTCCATATTTTTTCTCCCATCCCTCAAGGGACTTTGCCAATACTATTTTATTATCTGCTTACTCTATTCTAGGATGTATCCAGGCTTTACCCAACTGACTTGACAAGGCTGCCAAGTCCAATCACTTGGACTTCTAAAAGATGGAAGCAAAGTGTCCATAAAATGATGAATGGATAAATAAAACATGGTATATACATACAGTGAATTATTATTCAGCATTAAAGGGAATCTAGAATCTATCTTACCAGGTGCTAGGTTAGGGGGTTGAAAATGGGAGTTATGCTTAATTTGTAACAGAATTTCTGCATAGGTTGATTATAACCTTTTGGAAATGGATGGTAGTGATGGTAGTACAATATTGTGAGTGTTATTTTATGGCACTGAATTATATTGTGAATGTGGTTAAAAGGGGAAATTTCAGATTGTATATAATAAAACTTGAAAGATAAAAGAAAAGAAAAAAAGAAACACTATTAAGCTGTTAAAAATAAATCAGTGGGTGGTGCAATGGTGGCTCAATGGCAGAATTCTCACCTGTTATGCCGAAGTCTGCCCAGACAAAAAAAAAAAAAAGAAAAAAAATCAGCAATATTTATCAGCATGGTGGTTCAATGCTCACCTTTCATGCAGGAGACCCAGGTTCAATTCCCAGACCATGTACCCAAATAAATAAATAAATAAATAAATAAATAAGCAACAGATTTACAAAATCTTGTTTAGTGAAAGAAGGCAAAATGTTAAAGTAGTTATATAATGTTTCATTAATGTGCTTTGAAAAAGATACACATGCATTTTTTTTTATTTTTTATTTTATTACACATGCATTTTTTAAAAAAAGATACACATGCATGAAGTCCCCTTCAGGGAATGATGAGAAAGGGGGAAAATTCAACTTCCCCAAGTTGAACTATTGATACTCTCATAAGCAGTGCAGACAATCAAAGCTATAGGCTGAGCCCCCAATCTTGGGGTTTGTTCAAACGAAACTTAACCCCACAAAGGATAGGTCAAGCCTACTTAAAATAAGGCCTAAGAGTCACCCCCAAGAGAACCTCTTTTGTTGCTCGGATGTGGCCTCTCTCTCCAGTCAACACAACAAGCAAACCCTCCCCCTGTCTATGTGGGACATGACTCCCAGGGGTGTGGACCTTCCTGGCAACGTGGGACAGAAATCCTAGAATGAGCTGAGACTTAGCATGAGGGGATTGAGAAAACTTTCTTGACCAAAAGGGGGAAGAGTGAAATGAGACAAAATAAAGTATCAATGGCTGAGAGATTTCCAACAGAATCAAGAGGTTATCCTGGAGGTTATTCTTATGCATTAAATAGATATCACCTTGTTAGTCAAGATGTAGTGGAGAGGCTGGAGGGAATTGCCTGAAAATGTTGAGCTGTGTTCCAGTAGCCATGTTTCTTGAAGATGATTGTATAATGATATAGCTTTCACAATGTGACTGTGTGATTGTGAAAAACTTGTGTCTGATGCTCCTTTTATCTACCTTTTCGACAGATGAGTAGAACATATGGAATAAAAATAAATAATAGGGGGAACAAATGTTAAAATAAATTTAGAGTGAAATGCTGGTGATCGGAGAGGGGGAGGGGTGGGTGGTATGGTATGTATGAATTTTTTTCTGTTTTCTTTTTATTTCTTTTTCTGAATAGATGCAAATGTTCCAAGAGATGATCATGATGATGAAGATGCAACTATATGATGATATTGTGAATTACTGATTATATATGTAGAATGGAATGATCAAAAGCTACGAATGTTTGCGTTTGGTCTTTTTTTGGTACTTTAAAAAAATTTTTTTAATTAATAAAAAAATGCATGCATGACATATGTTTACATTGATGCACAGTATATCTTTGAAAATATATACCAAACTGGGATAATTACTTCTGGGGAGGGCAAACAGGAGACTGAAGGATGCATTTGCCTTTGCTACTGATTTTTTTTTTTTTACCATGTGAAGTTATAAAATGAGTGCCAAATTTTATATACACATTCAGATCTTACCTCTAAACTTTGTATCTGTTATTTCCAACTGCCTACCTAATAGCTCCACCTGGATTTCTCACAGGCATCTTCATCTCAACAAGTCCCAAACTAAACCCATATTCTTCACCACAAAACCCAGTTCTTCCTCAGTGTTCCTCGTTTCATTGTTGGCACCACCACCCCTTCAGTTGTTCAAACCAAAATGTATATTGTACTTGAGTCCTCCCCCCTCTCCCTTCCAATCAATCACCAAGTCCTATAGATGCTCTCTCTCCATTACATCCACATCTGTTCATCTTCACTGTCAGTGCCCTAAACCAAACACTTGTCATCTCTTACTGGACTTCACCACAGTCACCTGATGAGTCTACCTATATCTACTCTTAGCCCCCCGTTTTGCAATGACCATTTTACTTCCATGCTAAAAGTTTTTCAGCAGCTCACTATTCTACAGAACAACAAGGTCAGATGGATTAGAAAAGACGAGAATTCTCAATATGGTCTACATAATCTGACCTTTACTACTCATTCATGTGTCATGTCATTCTCCATTTTACTCTTTATGTTCCAGACCCCTAGCCTTCTTTTAATTCTTCAAACTCTTCCTTCCTCAAGACCTCTCTTGCTGGGCCCTCTGCCTGGAAGGCCGTTCAATACTCACCACATCTCCACCACCACCGCTACAAACCTTTTACTTAACTACCTCTCATTTCCTAGTCTCCTAGTTTAAATGCATTCTCTTCAGAGTATCTTTAATGATCTTCCAGGTTAGGGTAAGTCCCTTGTTTTATGCTGACTTAGCATCTCTTCTCCATAGATCTTAATGCAGCAATAATTAAATGATTTTAAGATAAGATGTTTAATATGTATCTCCTCTGATAGCCTATTTAAGGACAAAAGCAGTTTTGCTTACTGCTATATGCCCAATGCCTAAAATAGTGCACATTTGTTGAGTAACTGAATAAAAAGAGGGAGAGGGAAGATAGAACGTAAGATTCAAGGCCACAGTACAGTAGGGAAGGCCTCCAGAGACAGAGCTTCCTGCCCAAACCCTTGCCTCAACTGGCTTGGCCCCTGGCTTGTTGCCAGTATCTGCCTACTCACCAGACTCTCTGGGGATTGGAACTGGCCTGACAAGGCTGTGTTGCTATTGTAACCAGAGGTGATTCCAGAAGAAAGACTTCCATTGGAGCTGGTGCACAAGGGACTAGCATTAGCCAGGGCGTGTAGTTTCTCCTCTTCCTGGAAAGGACAGGGCAGCATCAACCAGCTTCTAATGGACCCATATTCCCACCACACCCAAAATCACTTCTTCTCACCTCCAAAGTTCCCATCAAGTCCCCAGGGCCTCCAACCTTCCTCAGAGCCATCACTTCTCACACTTCCCCATACTCCCCACAATATCTCAAGGTCTCCTCCTCCCATTTTCTGGTCCAGGGACAGGAGCTATTCTGATGAGGATGACACGTAGAGAGGGAAACAGGTTTGATTTGGGCTGGGACCAGGATCTCACACCTTCCTCCAAATGTGGTGCCCCAAGATTCAGAGGCAGCTACAATGAAGTTGCCCCAGCCTGAGATCTTCCCCTGGCTCCAAGACTACCCTGAAATCAGAGGCAAACCCCAATCCCCACCTTCAGCAGCTGAGAGACAATCTGCTGGCGGATCATTAACTTCTCCTGCTCAGTCCGCTCCCGCAGCCGTTCTCGGGCCTGGGCAATCTTCACCTTGGCCTCCTCGCGGGCCCGCTGATAGTCTTGCAGCACCAGCTCTACATCAGAGGAAGCTTGAGCAGGCCTTGCTGAAGCCTCTGGGCTCCTGGGGAAGATCATAGGGGTGGAAAGATACCTTTTAACATGGTTGGTGGGTGATGGCCCTAGCCTGCCCACCCTAGGTAACTCAATACACACCTTCTTGAAGGACTCATCCTCCCTTTGCCTACTAGGTCTTGATTTTAATTTTACAGCCTCAGGAGAGGCTGCTGGACAAAAGAAAAACAAGCAATTCTGAGGCCCAGGCCTGCAGTCTGAAGTAGCATGCCAGAGCTATTCTACGCATCCTTGCCTGTGACCCACCTCCCTCACCTCTGCTTCCTCCTATATTCTCTTCTTTGCATTTGCCCTTCTCTCACATCCACCTCTACTTGTCCACAGGCATGTAGGACAGACTCCTGGAGTCTTTCATTTCAAAGGAAGTTGCGGTCTACATGCTCCAGGATGCCAGAAACTCCAGCCTCTGATTCCCCATAATCCCCTTACCCCACAGAGAGCCTGCCCCCTGCAGAGCTCTGGGTCCACCCTTGCCTAGTGGTCTCTACAACATCCTTCCTCAGTTGCTGTAGGTATTCTCGGCGCCGGCTAGGTAAGTCAAAGTCGCGGGTGGGGAAATCCATGCTGGATAGGAGACTCAGTTGTTTCCGGGGGCTGAGGCTTCGCATCCGGCGGAAGTTCTGGAGTTGCTTAGCCCGCTCTCTCCGGAGGGTATCAATGGTTTTTTTTTGCCTAAGATAAAATGTGACTGGTTCACTGAAACTGGCCCCAAATGCCCATTCCATAATCAGATCTCTGATCCCTGAAAAATCGCAGGGCTGAGCAAGAGGAGAGGGAACCGCCTCCACTAGCTTTCATCAGTTTTTTCCTTTCAGCCCACCCCTCAGTCTCCCACTCCAGGTTGGGGGCCCTTACCGGGCAGTGGAGACAGTATGTTCGTCAGGAGCAAGTGCCGTCCCAGTTCCACTCTGCAGCACCTGCAGCAGGGCATCTGCCTGCCCGAAGCCATGGTGCAGTCTCGCTTCTGTGAGTTCCATGCTGAATGAGAGGTTCTGAGCCCCAACTTGCAGGGGTACCTGCTTCCCCTGGGACCACTCAGGATCCTGGCTCTTATCCTCAGGAGATTGTGGGGGAATCCCTACCTGCTCTCGAGAGCTGAGATCACATCCAGTCCCCAGCTCCTTAGTCATACCTTGCCCATCAGAAGAGTCACCCTGAACCCCGCCCCAGTTCCTAAATTTGTTATGCATTGGGAGGTCCCTCAAGCTGTGATGCTGGGGCTCAGGGGCTATGCACATCTGGGAGCTAGGACTCAGGAGTCCCTCAGGATTGCAAGTCCCACGGGAACCCAGGGTAGATCCTTGGAGTGCTACAGGATCAGTCAACTCAGAGATGGGACAGGGGCTGAACTGTTTGAGGTCTGCCCATGAAGACAAAGACTCTGAAGTGAGCTGTGATTTCATTATAAGGGCTGAATTCTCACCCCTATTTTCTGTCCTGCTCTGCAATCGAGTTTGCCCCCTACTGCACAGCAGGCCACTCTCTGGGGAAGCTACCTCCTCAGGCACAAAGCTAATGGGCAGTTTCTGGCTTTCGCTCCTCAGTGGTGGAGGCAGCTGTCCACTTTGTACCCAGGTGGGCACTACCTGGGTGGTTCTGGGCTGAAGCTGCTGAGACAGCTGACCTAAGAAATTAACTTGGAATTTGGGGCTCTGTTGCAGGTTGCCAAAGGAGCTTGATTCAAGGAAGGACCTCCCATCACTATTTTCTAAAGTATTTCTGCCTTCTCCACACACAGCCTGAACTCTCTCAGATTCAGGTGACTCTTCAATTGCTTGAGAATAGTTATCCATTGGAGACCTTGGGGCACCAAGAGGAAGGTCTAGGCTGGAGTCAAGCTTCTGATGGCCTTCAAAGGAGTGAGCTGAAGGGGCTGATTCAGACAAAGAGCTTGGGGGGAGACATGACCCTTGAGTGCTGGCACTAACCGTGAGGATCGGAGAGGAGGCCCTGTCCACTAACAAGGTAATTGTGGGGTCCTGCGTCTTCTCAATCCTAGGCTCCCCAGTGGACTCCGGGGAGTTAGAGACACTGAAGCTAGGCCTGCTGACAGCCAGGCAAGAAGATTCCTTTGGTTGAGAACTAGCAGGCAGGGAAGCATCAGAAACTTGGGTGTTCAAAGAAGGGAGGTTCTGCCCAAGGGTTATTTTCTGAAACCTTAAGTAGGATGAAGATACTGGAGGCTTCTGGGGCCTGTACTGGATACTTTCTTCCTGAAGATCTGGGGGGGCTGCTGTTCCCTGTGATGTTTCTGTTGTCTCTCTCTCCTGAAGTAGTACCAGAGTATCTCCCATTCCTTGAGACACAGTCAAGATATCCGAGTCAAGCACTTCAAGGATCTTATTGACTCCCTGAGGTTTGGCCTCTGGAGCCTGGAAGGGCAGAGGAGATGAGGCTATGTCTGTCTGGCTACCCTCATCCACAGGGGTTTGAGTACAGCTGTCTGCCATGAGGATCGGTGGGGTCTCATCTAGGGTCTCCCTCTTGGTGTTCTGTTCCTTTTCAGGCACACTTGTTTGGGAGAGACTCCCCAGCAGTTCTGATGTACTATGCAGGAGCTGTGAGAGATGAAGAGAAAGGTTGTGCATGCTGGTCCATGAGGCCAGATCAGAGACTGATGTTGCACTGGCTTCTGACTTGTCAGGGGAGACATCAGTGCAGTGCTGATGCAGTCTGCAGCTTAGCGTCTGTGTGCCCCGCTCAAAGGTGTCCTTCCTGTTCTGTCCCACAGAGTGGACTGCCTCTGATGGATATAGCAGCATAATTTCATTCACGGGACCTGCAGTACTTCCTTCAGGCAAGGGGGACTCACTCTTCAGACAACCCACTTTATCAGGGAGGGCTTTGAACTGGGGTCTTTTCTCAGGACCCCTCATGGGGGCTGTTCCATTAGTGCCTGTCATGATGTGGGGGTCTCCCAAGGCAAATGAGGAATCCCATACCTCCAAAACATCATTTGAATGCCTGATATTCTCAATGCTGCCATGTGTGCTTGACAGGTCCCGGGCACTGGAATAGGTACTGAGATGGGAACAGAATGGGAAGTTCTCATCTTCAAGGCCATTGTCTGTGCTAGGGCACTGGGCCACATCTGATGGTATCACACCGTGGGGTGTCTGGCTGCAGGAGCCATCAACTGTACCACCAAACACATACTGCTTCCAGCCAATTTGCCTAGGCCTCTCCGGACAACAAGGCAGATTACAGGAACTGATGTCACTGGAGCCAAAGTGCAACATTCCTTTGTCAGCCTTAGAGAGCCATTCCTCTGGCACAGCCTGGCCACCCAACTTCTCTGGCCTTTCCTCCCAGGCTTGCTCCAGTGTACCAGACATCCAACTAGCCATGAAATCTGGAGTTGGCATGCATGAAAGAGCTGAAGACGTTGGGTAAGGAGGAGTGGTAGGTTTCAGGGGCCTATGGTCAGCAGTCCTACCGTCCAGGTTACATGAGGCTTTCTGATTGCAGTCCTCAGTTGCCAGAGATGTTTTCACCACTGACACTCCTAAGGGGTCATCCTGGGGATGTGGGTTCCATAATCTGTTAGGATCCTGGTTATCCTCATCTGTCGGGGAAGGAGGCTCCACACTCATGTTCAGCTCCTGAAGAGACTGGGAGGAGCTGACCACAGAAAACTGTGGAGTGGGAAATGTCTTGAGGGAATGTCTGGAGCCAGAAAAGACCGCAATCACAGGAGCTGAGTACCTGTGGTGGGGAGGTGGTTGCTCCCTATCAGAGTTGGACTGACCCAGCCTCTTGGTAGAAGGCTGGGGGCCACTATGTTCCAAGAGCACAGTGGCTGAGTCTTTGAAGTCTGATGAGAGTCTCTTTGGCTTGGACACAGCCTTCTCCTCTATCTTGGAATCACTAATCTGGCAGCCATCCAAACCCTCTTCATCTGAAGGTGGGGAATTCCTACCCTGGGCAGGGGCTTTGCCATCACCCAAAGTCTGGTCTCTCTGCTGCTCCTCTTCCTCCCAGAGACTGTCAGCCTGAGTACTGTGCATGTGTTTTAACTTTGCTAAGATATTGGCTTGGGAATCCAAGGAACATCGGTGATCCCTGGACTCCATGGAAAATTGTGTTTTTTCTGGAAGGCATGTGAAGGTATTATCTAAATATCCATGCTGTGGCTCTACCGCCAGCCCACTCTCAACAGACCCTCCACCTAAATTCAAGGTATTTGGCCTCCCATTTGTTGTAGGTAGTTCTGGCTTGGTTTGAGACACCTGTGCACTCTGCCCACCTATACATCTGTTCTGAAACTTCCTCAGTAGCTCAGGGTACATGCCTGTAGGGAAAGGGACAACCTCAAGCTCTGGGCTGATTTTCTTCTCAAAGCACTTTTTCTCAGGACCCTCTACTGACCCAGGTTGTGACTGGTTGAAGGAACTGGTCCTCACATCAGGGGCCAATCGGGAACTGCCTTGAGCCAGAGCTAAGTTAACAGTAGTCTCTGAGTGTGCCTGAGTGTGGCTATCTGTCAGCCCAGATTCCATATTAATGCCTATGGGCTTGAGGCTATTGTTCCTGGAATAGCTCTTTACTCTCTCAACCACGTCACAGGCCCTGGAAGGTACTATGCAGGAGGCTGGGTGAACAGTGCCTGGGGCAATCCTGGAGGTCTCCTTTGCCAGGTCACCCCCATAATAGAATAAACTGGATGAATGGGAAGAACTGGTAAGAGAAGCAATGGGTTGAGAACTGCATAGCTGTTGGGAAGGAAGAATTCTGCTCTCTTCTTGCCCCCTAGATGGGGTAAGAGTCCTGAGGTTTTCAAGTCTTCCTGAGATGATACAATCCTGAGTTTCCTCTGGGCATCTGAATGGGGTCTCCTCACTAACTCCCTTGGGACAGGGACTAGGTCTTTGATCTGGGAATGAAGTTGGCCCAGGATGTTTGCTGCCAAGCCTGTTGGCTCCTGTCAGCCCAAACCCACCACAACTCTTCCTCGTCACACACTGCTGTGAAGATTCTTCCAGTTCAATCCTTCTCAGGTCTTCACACAAGAAGCTACCTTGTTTGGGACTTGCCTTCACTTCTTCTAAGCCTGTGGATCTCTCAAGGCATTGGACATGGTCTTGCTTAGGTCCCGAGAGATCTGCAGAATTATGAACATCACAGATCACAGATTGACTTTTAAACCAGTTTTTTCCTTCTGGCTCTGAAGTAACTAAGAAGTTACCCGAACCTCCTCCATATGTGTTATCCAGAATTCTAGGTTCCTGGTGCTCTGAGCTGCTCTCCCGACTGCCAGGGGACATGGCCCCTGCAGTATCACATGGGGCTAACTGACTTCCTTCATGTGAATCCAGTCCGGAAATATCAGAGTGAGCCTCAGAAGATAAGGCAAGTACTATTTTCTCTGGGACTTCCCTCCTGTCCTCCTCTACTGCTGTTAAAGGAGGAAGACTCTCTGAGCACAAAGAACCAACAAAGGAAGTTGTTCTGGTTGCTCCTTTATTTCTCTCTCTGATTTTGGAATAATCAGAGTGCCACATAAACTGTTTATCTGCTCCAAAAAAATGTCTCAGTTCTCCAGTAAAATGGCCTTTGTCTAGAGTGGGGATATCATGGGAGGAAGCCTGTGAGGGGCACCGTGTCCCTTTGTTTGTCTCAGTGCTGGGTAGAAGCTGAAAGCTGTCTACAGAGCAGGGTGTAGCCTGAAGGACTTTCCTCTCTTCTGTAAGAAAATATCCTGGCTCAGCAGATGAAAATGCCACGTAAAATTTCTGGGCTTCCCCCTCATTTCTAGTCCCATCTGACACAGATTCATTCACTTGTTTACACTGAGACCTCTCAGGGACTCTTGAAGAACATTCAGATTCTAATAAGGTTTCATGGTAAGGAAGGATTGTCCTTTCAGCCCTAAAGTCATTAAGCTGTTTTCCCTGGGCCTTTGCTTGTTTGATTTCTTCCAACATAACCAGGTACACATTAGATGTGTGGGTAGAAGGCTCCAACATCCTGGGATCTGGATTAGGTACCCTTAGCAGGGAAACAGGTGCTGAGAAAACACTGCTGATAAGACTGAGGTCCTCAGAATTATTCTCTACCGTCTGGCCTGTCTCCCTGCCTTGGTAGTTTCCCTCTTCTAAGGAGCAGCTAGTTCTCTTTTCAAGCTCGCTAGAGACTTCATTCAGAGTTCTTTTTATTTCTGTTAGTCCAGCTGCCTCTGCTTCAGGTACAAAACCCTCTCGGGTACTCCAGTCCATCAAGGTACCTCTGAAGTCCCCAGCCTGGTCTTGTGGGGTGGTGCTTGCTGAGATCCTGTCCTCAGCCTCCAGGGGAATGCTCTCTGGTGCACTAGATTGACCATGAGATCCCAAGGCCATGGCTATTGCACACCCACACCAAGCAGAGTGAGCCACAAAGGAATCGCTCCTAGCATTTCCCTGAGGACTGTGGATTTTGGTGTTTTCACTCTGTTCCTGATCACGTACTCCAGCTACCAAGGGGCTGTCATTAATTTTCAACATTGTAGGATGCAGCACAGAGTCAACTGAAGAGATGCTTATAGTATCAGGTGCATGACGATAGCTTCTCAGCAGACTCAGAGAACTCAAAGGCAAGATGTTACTCAAGTCTTGGTAAGAAGGAGCTGTAGAGTAGTCTGCCTGGCTCAGCAATGGGCAGACAGTCTCCTGGCTGAAAATTCTGTGCCTACAAACATGGCTTGGACTAGGAAATTTCTGAGTTGATGAGACCATTTTATTTTCCTCCTGTAGGCTCCCTCCCCTTTGCACAGCCATTTCTTCAATTCTGCTTTGAAATTTTGACTTCTCTTGCTTGGAACTGTTTATATGTTCAGCACCTTTTACAGTCACCAATTCCTCAAGATTTTCCAAGCCACAAGGTTGACTTTTGGGGCTTGATGATGCTTTGAACAACTCATCCTCATCTTCAGAAGATGTCTCTGACCTGGGCTGCAATGGAAAAGCTCTAGATAATACTTCGTTTTTCCTTGGGTTAAGAGAAGTGTTAGCAGACTCTCTGTAAGCTGTACATACTCCTAAATAACCACAAGTGTTCCTGAGGGATCTATCTAATGCATCTAGGTGATTATGCTCTCTTGCAAATCTAATCTTTTCTATATATTCCCTTGCCTTGAAAGGGCTCGGGTTTATTTTCTGGACCTGAGAATCTTTCCCAATGCAACTATTACACTCCTTCATTTCGTCAGCTTCACCATCCCTAAAAATTACATCATCCTTCTGTTTTGGAGAAGGTGGCTGATCTTTGAACGACAGGGGTTCTCCAGAGCTGTCTGGCCTCTGGACACGCTCAGCCTTCTGTTCCTTCCAGTTCTGATACCCAGTCTCCTTACCAACTCGCGGTATTTGGGAAGTGAGTAGCTGCTTATTCTGCTTGGATTCAATTTCTAAGATACCATTTTCCAGCTGCACCACACTCTTAATTAGCCTAGCCATTTCCTCAGCATTATTAACTTGTTTATTCTGTTTCTTCTCAGATGGCTCTTTGGGATTTAACATTTCTTGTGATTTTCCAGGCCCCTTGCACTCATTGGGGTTTCTTTCCTTAGAAGATATAATTGACTGTAATCTTTCATATGTAGAGTCTGCACCTGGAAGCTTAAGCTTGTGTAAGCTGGGATGGAGAGCTTTTGTAAGTCTCCCAGTTGCAGTCATCCCTTCCCACTTCTGGGGTGAGCTCTCATCCTGGGCCCCTATCCCTGGGCTGCTTATATTATGATCTACTGATCTGGACTTCAAAGAAATAGCGATTTCCCCTGGTAAGTCCTTTTCGAGGCCTAAATTAATGGTTTTATGGATGAAATCTGACATGGTCCCAGAAGGAAAATGTCTATTTATATCAAAGGCCTGGGTCTGCCTTTGGACTGCTTTCTGACCCTTTTCTTCTCTAACTGCCTTAGATTCACAAACAAAGAGAGGCTTTCCAGATTCCAAATTGTTTGGGGAAACATTACAAGAGGACGGAGCAGTAGCCTTTTCTCTATCCTTGGATGCTAGAAGACTATGCTTTATATTTAAAATTCCAATCTTATTTTCAAATTCACATATTTTTTTGCTGGTGGAAAGGAGAAAATGTCCATTCTGAGAAACAGAAACTGAATTACAACTTCCTTCTTTAACATCTTCAGGGCATTTCTCCATTTCCCCTATAACTTCCTGGGTATTCAAATCAACTGGCCTCTCTGCTGCAACCTGCAGAGACGGGGAAATCTTGGTATTCTGGTTTTGTAATGGTCCTGGCAAATTATTCTTCAAATAAACATCTTGGAGGACATGCTGGTCATGACCAAAGGCCCAGGCTTCCATGAGGGGCAGGAAAGGCACACCTACTTCTCTGCAAGCTGGAATCTCTAAGGCAGTTTCTGTCAGGACATCCCGGCTTTTGGTCACGTAGAATGTTTCCAAGGGAGGTGGCTGTACGGAAGATGGGAACAGGGCCCAGGGAATACAGTGGAGGTACAATTCTGGATCTGATGAAAAGGCAAAGGAAAATTCTGAGTCTCTTCCAACTATTTCTTTAGTACTCTCCTGGCAATCTGCTTTCTGCAGAGGATGATAATTATTGTACCTTAATTGCCCTAGCTGGCCTGCAATATTTCTCCTGAGAGGAGTCCCACCTTGGGGCCAATGGTTTTCTTTAGTGGCTATGATGGTACCATTACTGTGACAAGGGTTCTTCAGGAAGAAGCACTCATCAGAGCAAGTCATCAGTTCAGGTTCTCTGCTATCCTGAGAGCACTCTTCCACATTGTTCTGTTTGATTTCACTTATTTCTACCACGGAATTTGGTATTTTGTTATCTCCTGCAAAAACTTGTGCATTTGTGGTTCCAGAAGCCAATGATTCTAAGTCTGTTGAAGAAGTTCCATTACAACTCATCTCTTTCTCATTAGTTCTACAGAAATTTGAAGGACCTTCTAACTTGGCACCCAAACTGTTCTGTTCTCTCTCTGCTCTCAAATGCCTAATCTTGGATAGATGAATGGGAAATTTTTTAAAATCCAGACTGCTAGATATTCCAGGTAGAGAATCTCCTCCTTTGCCAGAAGCTTGGGCCAGGGAACCAGAGTCTTCCTCAAGGCAGGGGAAAGTTGGTCTGGACTTTTCTATGGCCTTCAAACCAGGATGAGACAGTTCGAGGAGGTACTTTTGCTGAAGAGTAGCCCAGTCCTTTTCACAGGATCTGCCTACATACGTGAATGAGGCAGCAGAGGCAGCCAACACACTTGATACACTAGAGTTATTTGACACTTCAGAGCCGTCCTGCTGGGACATGTTACAGATACCTCTTCTCTGAAAGGTACCATCAGCTCCTGGCTGAAGAAACCTGTGAATATCCCAGAATGACAGCATGGATGTATCAGAAACCGGAATAGCATTCACATCTCTTGCATTGCAGGGTAGCTCAGCACTGCACTGGAGCACCTGAAAGCTGTATGGCTGGACTGCTTCTGCACTGGATGGCTTTGGTTCTTCCATATTTAGCCAGTATCCAGGCCTCTCCCAACCACAGGACTGAAATTCCTGGACATCAGGACTTGGACATAAAGAACCTACTATTCCTGGAGGGTTGCTAGGATTGAACCTTGAGTCACAGGAAAACCAGGAATCCATGGACGTTAGCGGGCTCCCTCTTGAAAGCTGCATGCCTTGGAGAGAGTTGGTTTGCTCAGAGCAGCAGGCCTCCATCTCTGGCTCAGGCTGCCCAAAGTGGGACTGGAACTGGGGATCAAGGTAAAATGAACTGCTTATTGGCAGGATAGCCTCCAGCCTAGTTCCTATTCCTTGGTTGATGGCACCAAGCCTATTCACTGCCTCCTGGTCCGCTACAGGCGTACTGGAGTTCTTCAAGTGCCAAAAAGTCTCTGTGGGCATTTCATAAGCTGAACCAAGTAAAGGCTCTTCTTGCCAATCTTCTCTCACTTCTTCCTCGATATCAATCAAGCTATCCAGGGAAAAGCTCCTGTGAGCGTTCTTCCTTAGTCCACTGTCTAAGGGTATAGTGAAGCTCCTGACAGAAGTTCTAGTCCTACCCTTGTGGTAGCCATGGCCACTGGTGGGATGAATGTTCTCTGGATTGTATTTTTGGGTTTGGTACCCCTTCTCAGCCAGCAAGTTCTCTGATATTAGGCTGTTGTCACTTTCAAAGTTCTCTGGCTCAGGAAAATCCATGTTCTTTCCCTGGGGCACCCCTGCCTTCAGGGGCTCCTTTAGGGCTTTAGCACAGACACAGGAGAGAGAATCCACTGAGTAACAGCTATCTGTATCAGACAAATCATTTTGTCTTGCATGATCCACTACAAGGCTGGAATTTGTGGGTGGAGCCATGGCGTCTGGGTCCCCTGCACTGTGTTGCCTCTTCAAAGGGTTGCCCTGAGGCAAATAAGAGGACTTTTTGTCAATGTCTCTGGCCCTAGCTGCCACCACTCTCCACTGTCTTTTTGATCCTGGAGACGCTCGTTTGGCTTCTGTCTGGAAAGTCTTAGCTGTCTTTCCAGGCTCAGCTGCCTGCTTGGGTTCATGAGAATGTGAGGAACTGCAACCAACTTTCTTTGAAGTCTTGTGGGCCCCAAGGGTCCCTTCTTTTTGCCACTCTGCTTGCATGTGGCTGAAGTCTATTATTCCCGTAGTCCTTCTAGTCCAGGTGATAGGGGTAAGGGCCTCTGGCTCATCCCTTGGCTTTAGCTTCTTAGCCGGTTGGCTCAGAGGTGCTGAGTCCTGGGACACAACCTGATGGGGCTGCTTACCCATTCTCTCCATTTCCTGGGTGCTGGCAGATTCAGGACTCAGAGTGAAGCAGGTGCCTGGAGTTGAGACTTCCCTCCTGGCCAAGGCTGTACTGGTGATGCAAAGCTGCTCCTGGCCTGAGGAACAAAGGTCATTCTTGTCATGATCCCCTATCCTTGGAGTGGAAAAAGAAGCCTGGGGCAAATGCTTTTCTGATAGAGTTTTCTCTGATGCTTGGTGAATAGGGTCAGACATAACTGGTAATGTGGTGGAGGGATCCCAATTCAGGAAAACACTGTGGAGACAAGGAAAGCCATCTCAGAGATAATAAGAAATACCCTACTTTCTGCTGACAGAGGGCATATAAAGTTCCACTTAATTTTTTGCCCTGAAAGAGGTTAAAAACTAGGCCAATATCACTGTCTCCTATTGTCTTCAGAGTCAGAGAACAAAACGACAGAACAAAAAGAAATTGTAGACTATAGCCCCAGCTCCCAGGGAATCTCCAGGCACACCGTTCCTCAATTTCTCCATCATAAAAAACTGAACTGAATCTAATCATGCCTCTAGAGAAAAACATCTAGTTGACAGGAGATACTAGGAATAAAGGAAAAATTTAAATGACACTGTGAGTACTTAAACCAACAAATGTATGAAGTGGTATATTCTACAGAAAAAAACTAATCAGTTCTTTAACAAATAAGTATGAAAAAATAGAATGAATGGTTATAGGAAATTAAGAGACATAACCACATTTAGTTTGTAAATGTTATTTGGGTCCTGATTATAAACAAACTGTAAATAGACATTTCTGAGGAAATTTCAACATGATCTAGGTATTAGATTATATCAAGTAATTTATCTTAATTTTGTTAGGTGTGATAATGATATTGTGGTTATAAGAAAGTCTTTAGAGGCGCATACTTCAGGACATAGGATTGAAATGACATGATGTCTGGGATTTACATTTATCAAGAAAAGGGCAAGTAGGGAGATAAAGCAAATGTGATAAATCCTGATAACTGCTAAATGTAAGTAGTAGATATACTATTCCCTCAATTTTGTGTATTCTGAAAATTTTTTAAAAGTTAAAAAAAAAAAAGCCCATCTAGTTCTCTGAAGATCTGAAAAGTAAGAAATTGTGCACCTACCATAGGCAAAGCTCTTTGCTAGGCCCTGAGGATATAAAGAGGTATAAAGAGCTTGAGAGGTACTGTATACAATAAATAGCAAAAATATTAAAACAATCACCTTGGCAGAATATAAGGAATGAAGGAGAAAAGAAACAAAGATCCTAAGATTGAATCTGGGATTCAGAAAGACAGTGTTCCACTAACCCAGTTAGGAAGTGAGATCAGGAAGCTTCTTGAGTTGGCAGGATGGATCGGGATAAAGAGGCAGGAAACGTGGGAATTAAAAAGTCTGGTTTGAGGCATGATGAGATTTTGGTGATGGTAGATTTATACAAGGAGATATATGTATATGGATAGTTAGGGACTAAAGAGCAGGTAAAAAAAATGAGGCTGAGATCCTTACTCAGAAGATACATCACCAAAGCAACAAGAGTTATCGTTATTCTGAGAGAGAAAAGGGGAAAAGCCTGAGTCTTAGAAGATATAACTATAGAGAAAGAAGAAAAGTGGCAGAAAGGGAAAAAAGTGATGAGGAAGGGAGGCGAAAACACATCTTTTTATATCACAGCTTGAGGAAACTAACTGGGAAGCAAAGAGCACCACCTGGGCAACAAGAATGTAAATTTCAGCCAAGGGCCATAAAATCCTCAGTGGTACCCAAGTGCCTCCAGTTGGAAAACACTGGCCATACCTGTGTGGCTGGGGCAAGTCTTGGCTGCAGAACCTTTGGCGGCTCAAAGAACTGCAACTTGTTGATTTGCTTCTACACAGAAGTCTTGGAATCACAGCAGCAGCATGAGAGATCTGGTTGAGGGACTTCTGGGTGCTGGCATCCTGGAGCCAGCACAATGCCTTGATCTGCTCCAGTCTCTTTTGGGCCTCTAGTTGCCTCTGCTTCTTGATGATTCTCTCTAACTGGAATGTGATCTTTTTTCGCCAGACAGTCCGCTCTGCTGTCTGAAAAGCATGTCTCCGTAGGAGATGCAATTGTACCACCTGTTTCTGGCTTCGGACCAGCGTGGATGGTTGCACTTTAGAATCTGTCTGAAGCTGAACATCGGGTGCCACAGAAGCCTCAAGTTCTTCTTCTGCTACATAGTCTTGCTGCTTCTGCAAGCTGGCCAGCCAGGTCTCTTCTCCAATTATTTGGTCTGATAACAGAAAACACCCAGAGACAATGTCAGTACCTCCCTCCCTCCCCTTGGCTGCCTGGACCTAGACATCTCCAGCCATGGCTGCACCAATGAAATGGAGTGAAAGAGCTGACTAGAGTAATATGGTTAAGATAAAGGATGCAGAACTCTCTAGGGCAGAGTCCACAGGGTGAGGAAATGAGGACCCCCAGGACTTAGCACAGCAGTGGGCACATGCTGGCAAAGCATGGACAAATGTTTGAGTGAGAACAAGTGGGTAGAAGATTTATCATTCTGAGGGACAATAAGGAAGTCAGTTCCCTTATTCTTGTTTCTAGCCCCCATATGAGAGGCTCTGGTTTTAAATGAAGGGCCAGAACACCTAATGCCAAAGATTCCATCATATCACAAAGAAAACAAAGGAGAGAATACAGAAGGCTTGAGAAGCATGAAAATAAAGAGATTAGAAGATGAGGCAGACACTTTAAATGGTGAGCACCTACTGTCTTTAATCTCCTGGTTGATGTGAGTTTGATCAAATTCCAGTTCCTGCTCAGCTCTAATTTGTCCTGCTAGGATTTGCTGTCTCAAATCCTCCACACTGCAGTGCTGCTGCTGAATCTGGGCCCTGTCGGATTTCTCTCCAGCCCTCTGCTGTTGGGGATCCTCTCCACAACACTCTTCCAGCACTCTCCTGTGACAGAGGAAGGAAGTGAAAGCCAAGCTCAGGACAAACTGGTAGCAGCCTAAGTCCCTCTGAGAGAGTCCCTGAATTCAACTGGTAGAGAGGGCTCTGCACTTCTGGTAAGTGCCCTCACAAGCCTTGGGACAAACAGGCATAGTGTCACAGGCAGCTCATGACGTCACAGTGCAGGATGGGAGAACAGTCATTAGACCAACATATTTTTAGAGTTATGGGCTTAGCAGAAACATAAATTCATTTTGGTTAAGGGAAATCACCAGGAAAGTAAAACATATTTAAAAAGAAACATTTTAGCTAAATTAAGAAATTCTGTTCTTTGAAAAAAGAATAAAAAGGAGTCTGTTGAAAATATCCCAGAAATACTAAGTAGCACAGAGGCTCCAGAAACACTGTGGGAATGGAAACTCTTACTTCATTAGAGGTTACTCTGAACCTCCATTTCCTGAAACAGAAGCCCTCTGTGATCTGGTAGTAAGAGGCAGTCAATCCAAAGAAGAATGAATTTATATGCACACCACACCTACGTCTGTTTGAGGAGAGTTAGAGGAGAGATGGTCTCTACTTGAGGGGTATTCTTAGTGCAAAGGCCTGGAATAGGTTTCAAGAATTTAAACTCTACCATATCTTCCAGAGATAAATACTGAATTGTTTACTGGTGAAATGGTATGCCTAGGATTTGCTTTAGATCCAGAGGGGAGGAGTGTGGGGAAAATGAGTGGAGGTAAAAATGAAATAAGATTAGCAATGAGTTGATAATTTCTATGTATTTGAAATTTTCCATAATAAAATATTTTAAAAGAAATCTAGATTATACTCATGCGTCTTCCTCTAAAAACCGACAGCTTCTACCTACATTCCAGCCTTTCCCTGGGATCACACATGGTCTTTCTCCATGCAAAGACTTCAAATGTTATTTCTGCCAGAATATCTCCACCCCTGTCATTCAGGTTTTTAAAGCTCCAACTGCATGTGAGCTCCAGAGTAGGCACTAGGAGGGGAGTAGCTGGGAAAACTCAGGATCTGCTAGAGGCTAACAAAAAGCCAGAATCTGAGTTCCTCTTATCTAGCTCTCAGTCTTCATTCCAGATAAAGCTTGGAAAGGCTCGTTTATTGGTTTGACACTAGAATCAGATCTCAGACAGTAAGAGCAATGTGCTCTAAGGGATTAACTTTTCTTAGGAGATTTATCATTTTATAGAGCAAAATGTAATCACAGAGGGTGTCAGAGTAGACATCCACAAACCACAGCCTGTGGGCCAAATTTGGCCTGCCACCTGTTTTTGTAAATAAAGTTTTATTTATTGGAATGCAGCCAGACCCATTCCTTTATATACTGTCTAGGGATGCTTTTGTGTTGTACCAGCAAAGATGGACTTTGATAGAAAGTTTGCAACCCTTCTTAGAAGAGAATAAGATTCTTAATGCAGTCTTAAGAGGAGAGTGAATAGATGGATGTGGGAGTGAGTGGATGGATACTGACACAACCACAATCTCTATTTGGAAGGAGGCTATGAGGTGACTCCAACTGCAATGGATCCAAGGACTAAAACAGGCCCAGATACTTGAGAGTGTGTACTCAGGGGAAGATTGGTGCTGACTGCTACAGCTGTGGGCAAAAGGTCTAATACACACAATGGAACAAAAAGAAAGAAGGAAAAGCACCCTTTATCACATGTGAAGCAGAAAAGCAGTTAATGATACAAATATGAAAAGCAGATAATGGGAAACATTTCATATTACGTGCCATGTCTATATTACTGTTCCAAATTATGTCTGACCAAATAAATGGCTCAATTACAAACACGAGGCTATCAGAGAGTCTAAACCAGACCCAGGTTAAGATCCAAAAAAAACTACCAGATACAAGGGGCATGGTGGGATTCCCTGAGATTATTCAATTTCCTTCTTTCCCTATCTCTCCATTCCTCAGATTTATAAATTGTTTCTCCTTTCATGAGCGCTCCTTCCACCCTTACCTAGGAAAGTGGCAGCCAGCCAATTAGCTTATGCTGACTCAATAGTCTCCTTCATAACAGCAATAAGATCAGCCAAGGATAGGCTGTCTGGGATTATCACTGCAGACACAACACATCCATTCAAGATGACACACACTCCCTGAAAACTGCTCCTCTGCTAAGCACATCCCCAGAAGTGGTGAAACAGAAAATACCAACCTTATGCTACATGTCTAGGTAGATTATAAACAGCAAGTCTTCACGCAATTGCCAACTAAGAACCTCTATCTCTATCAGATACTTTTCTTCATCTTCTGTGGCTGCTCCAGCATCCCCCAGGTGCTGCTTCATCATCTGCCTGCCAAGACTCCATTGTGCCTCCATCTAATCTCCACCCCCAGCTACTCCCAACCCTTCCTGCTCCTTTGGGGTCTGAGAGCTTCTACAGCACAAATCAGCAGTGTCTAGTCACTAAGGCAGCAGTAATGGCAGTGGCAGTGACACTCTCTCCTAGGCTCTAGGCACTTAAAGTTAAGCCAAAAAATTCCCACCTGGAAATATGCCAACAACACAGACATTAAATGGTTTTCAAGGACAAATTGCTCTCTGGTCCCGATCACTGTTGCAGTGAGAAAAGAAGGGCCAATTTTTTTCTGGCTCTGGAGTCAGCTCTGGCTTTTCAGGCAACCCATGAATACGTGTTCAGATGAATAAATATAGATTTGGAGTCCAGCTGACAATGTGCATTGTACAGATGCTGGTTATGGTAGCTGGCTCCAGAGCTGGTACTGAATAATGCAGGCAGTGGGTGAGATTCTGAAATCCCTCTCTGTCCTCTCTGAAAGAAAGGACACGTTCCTGGTGCTACTGAGTTAGTAAACCATGTGTTAGTGCACATGGGGCATGAGAGTCCTAGAAGATATTTAAAAGGCAGGAGTAAACCATAATTTTCTCTGGGGTGGATGGGTCAACTGGGTTAATCTGGAAAGGTAGGAAAAGAAAGGGAAATAGCTTTCCTGGGAAGTGCTTCACATTAGCTGCCCAGTCTCCCAGTAGTGGTAGCTATGGAGCACATCAGGTATTACGGAAAGCATTCTGCATGCACTTGCTCTTTTAATCCTATAACAAAGACACTGAGAGAGAGACAGCAATATTCTTATTTTGGAGGTAAGGAAACTGCCTCAGAAGCTCAGTAACTTGCCTAATGTCACACTTCTTTCATTCAGTAGAGTCAGGACATGAACCCGCTTTGTCCAACTCCAATGCATCTCCTTCCTCATCCACTGCACTTCAGGTTGCAGTGTCACTCTCTGTAAACCTTTGAACTCTAGGAAAACCAGGTCTTCGATGCCTCTTCCCAACAGAAACCACACCTTAAAAAACACGTATTAAGCCTTCCTTTCATGACTTCACTACAAAAAAGGAAGACCATTCTGGATAAAACAAGAACTTCAGCCTCAGTCCCAAGTCTCCTTGACCTTGATACTATCTATCCTGAGTCACATCTCCCAACTTACTCTTCACCCTATAGAACCCTCAGTCACCCAACACTAGTATTATCCTCACTAAGCCTCTGTTTGCATTCTCCTTCAGCCCAAAGCAGGCCTCCTGTGAGGACTTGCCATAAATCACATGAAAAACTGACTCACTATTTCATAGTCACAATGCAGGGGAAGTGGATATGAGGGGGTAGAACACCAAGATATTTTCATATGTTTCTGGACTTTCTGCTCTTCTATTCGTCATCCTAGACCCTGAGTTGTGGGTTAAAAGGGATTCTCAATTACACACCATCTTTAAAAACTCAGAGGAAGCCATATGTCCTGAAGGCTGACACACATGATGAGCCCACACATGGGAAGGTTAGAATTTAAAGGCGTAGAGGGAGGCAAGTTCAGAAGCAATAGCAAGCATCTCTATAAATACATCACATCTAAATCATACTGAAAGAGGAAACTGGCTATAGGAAACATCAAATGATATAACTGTTTCAGTGATGAAGAATGTTGAATTATCAAAGAGGAAATAAGTGAGGACCAAGACCACCTCCTTGCCAAATACAAACTAAGCAGCTAGATCAACATCTTCAATCACTCGACCAAGTCAACTCAGAGACAGGGCCTCATTCAGACCTTGGCTGCTACCTTAATCACCTCCCCACTCCATGTTGTAACGGACTAACAAGCAAAACTAGTAAGTTTCACTACGGTAAGAACAAATTTTTCTCACCTTTTTTCCCAAAGCCAAGGGCAGACACCCAACCGGGAGCCAGTAACATCTCCATCCAAGTCCAGCCATTCCAAAGAGCCACTGCCACCACCAGCTTCTCCGACCTGGAAACAAGGAAGAAAGGGTCTGCTTCTCATTCTCTTTCCCTCAACCCCAACAGAATGAGACAAAACTCAAGTTTTTTTTCCCAAACAGGAGAAACAGAATGGCTAGCAGCAACTCAGAAAACAGAGCCAAGCTCACCTGCCTCCACCGTCGTAGGACTGCAGCCTCTGCTGGATGGTTGAATCGGAACTTCTGGGCTTTGCCCAGGGTTATGACTGCTCCTGTGGCACAAACAAAAATGAGAATTCAATCAACAAATCATATTTTGAGTAGTTACAACATGCAGCCACTATCCTGTGAGACAAAAGTTCTGCCTTCAACAAGCTGATAATTTAGCTGAGTCAGTAAGATACGTATTAACTAGATATAATTTCTTGCAGCATATATATTGGATTAATGAAATAAGCAGGAAGAGCTCTAATTCTCCAAAGGAAATTAAGATGAGTTCCATTGGGATGACCAGGCAAAGCTCCATGGAAGAGAGAGAATCTAAGCTCGGTCTCAAAGGACCAGAAAGAACGTGAAAATATTAAAAATAGTAGTAATAGTAAGAGTAATAATTATAATGAACATCTACAAAGTGTACACGGATTAGCTCCTTCAATCCTCGTAATGATCTAATTGTTATCCCCATTTAACAGGTGAGAAAACTGAGGCTTCCCAAGGACACAAAGCTAACAAACAAAGGTACACATTTCAGAGTCATTCACTCTCGGCTCTGGGATTGGGGCTTTTTTGTTAATGAAAAATGGACCATTGCAGAAATCCTCAGATCTCTGGATACAGAGGCTGGATGGTCCATCTTTAAAGCCTGCTTGATTGAACTTTCTAGGTCTGGCCTATGAGAACAGAGTTCATCTATCACCCACCCTAGGAACAAGCAGAGCTGTAGACAATCCTACCTTGAGTCAGGCGGCAGGAAGCAGTGACCTCCCGGCCATTTACTGTGCAGCGAGCCCCCTGGCCAGGTTGCAGAATAACTATCCCACAGGCACTGGTGATAGTGCAGTGGTCTCTCTCGATCCACTGACCCTGCAGGACTACAGAAGGGGTTGTTGTCACTTAGGCTGAGAAACACCAACCTTCACTCTTTCAATGAGATCAGAATCCACATCTGAGAGATCTTACATCCCAAGGGGAGAGAAGAGCCATTTACTCCTTTGAAAGCTGAATTCCTCCCACTATATGGGTATCCTTCTATCACTTAGTCACAGAAAGAAAAGCAGACCCTTAACAGTTCAGAGAGTCTCTTGCTCTCAGAGCATCATCAATTCCTCTAAAGAAGTCAGTCAGGTATAAATACTTGCCACAAAATGTCAGACCCATATGCTCTATCACTTACCAATGTCCTGTTCCTGGTCTGAGTCAACCCTTCCTATTTTAGTTGTTCCCTCCTAAAGAGAAAAAACAAATACATTCTAATGAGAATAAAAAGAGACACAATCCTGTCCCTAAAGGCAAGCCCACATGTACAAATGTTATCACTGCCTCTCCATTTCCATTCCAGCTTTTGTTGTACAATCTCTCAACTTTGGTCCAGGCTGCTCTGACCCTTCTGCCTACTCACTCTAGCTCACGAAGCCCCTGAGAAGGGGGAGGCAAAAATGCATACGACAAAGCAGCACCAGCTACTTGCGAAGTCCAACAAACACTGGCAACTCCATTCTGCCCCATAGCCTGAAGTTGGGGAACAGCCACAACCCATTAGAAATTCTCTAGTCTAAGTAGGCACACAAGTATGGTCTTCCCTTAACAGGATAAGGGTAGAGCGGTCTAAGTTTCATCAGTCAGTCTCAAAAAGACAAGTGTTTTATGAAGATGTATGGAAGCACAGGATTTTCAGCTTCTTGGTCCTCAGATGAAGTTTAACAGAACCATTTTTTAAGAAGGATAAAGTCCAAATAGAAGAAAAGGTACCATCTAGCATCAAACAGGACTGAAAGAGAGTATAAGAGAAGAGAGGGAAACTGGAGCTAGGATGACTGAATCATTGGGTTAGAAGACAAGGGCTTTTGGCCCTTGGACTGTGGAAAATTCACTTCAGACCATGTAGCTCAGGGGAAGACAGCAACAAGGACATGGAAGTGCTGAATTTTAGATATATATTTACCATTTATTAATCATTCAATATGTGCCAGCCATTATGCTTTATAGACACCATTTTATTCAATTCTATAAAACCTAAAATGTAGATTATCCCTCTTTTATAGTTGAGGAATCTGAAGGCCATAAGGATAAATTGCACAAGGAATCCACATTCTCAACAGGAGAGTGATGATTCAAATTCAGGTCTCTCTGGGTCCTAAGTCCATGCTTTTACATCCTCACTATACCACCTCCCCAGTAACTTGTTTTTGAAGTAGCCACAGACTTCCCCACTAAGCTTCACAGTCAGCAGCCAGAACAGGGAGGTCTCTGCAGCTCACCTCTCCCCACCCCAACCCCCAAAAATAGCTCGTGAGAAGAGAGAATCCTGAAAGTCATGAATGAGACTCTGGTCTGGTCTGTGCTCCCCTCTGCTTCCACGGCTTGCATGCATACACACACACACACACACACACACACACACACAGAGAGACAGAGCCAGGCTTTCCCACTCAACCACTGCAGATCATACAAGTTAATAGACGCTAGTCTCTACAAATATCATCAAAATGAGCCAGAGAATAGTTCAAAGGAGAAAGGTCAAAGTTCTTATGGGTTCAGACACAAGCCTTGATGAGGCACATTCCCTTCAAAAGGGTAAAGGCCACAGTAAATCACAATGTCTAGTTTTGCAAGATAGAACTACCAAATAAAGGTGGTAACATTTCAGAAAACAAGAACCGAGCTGGCGTCTGGGCTTGTTGCTCCATCTGTCTTTTAATGTAACTTAAAGGAAGTTATGAGGATAAGGTCCAGGCTATCAGTAACCTATGCTCTACCCATCCTTCCCTTCTCTCCCTTCCCATCCCACTGCTGCCCAAGGCAACTCACAGGAAAATAGCTTCCAGAGGATTGCACCAAGGACTGTTCTGGATCTTTTAAGTAATTCAGCAAAATAAATAAAAATACAGAGAATCTTGGGCCATTACTGTTTATGTAATAGTACACAAACCAGGCTCTTTTAAAAAAAAGAAAAAGAAAATAGGAATACAAAGAGTAGAATGCCAAGATTACAAGTACCGAAATCTTAGCTCCCAGGTCCACAGGAAACGAATCAAGAAATGTTCACTGCCCTTAGTGTGTGCTGACTCAGCAATAAAAATCAATGATCCTGTACTCAGAGGTTATCACAGCTCCATGGCTTTGAATTCAATCTACCAGACACATCTTTTAATCTGCTACAGAAGCTCTATTACTTGAGTTCTAGCTTCATTCGCCTATTCTACATCCAATCAATACATTATACAAATTCTACTCAAATACTGACCATTTTAACTCATTTGGTTTCTTCCTGACCTCCAACCTCTCCCTGTGGTTATAGCTAATGGAAGCTCTATACAGGCTTTTGGTAGTTACATCTGTTATTGAGGTAAGAATTGGGAGCCACTTCTTCCTGAGGCATTTAGAGTGAGGTAATTTATACCCCATGTGCCAGAGAAATAAGTTACTCTAACTTTCTTTCTGAGAGGCTCAGTTTCTGACAACTTCCCTGAGGGCTTACCCTAAGAACACAGATTTTCTAAACATGATGAGCTTTGCTAACATTTCACTACTCAGATGCACTCACTGAAGCATTAGGAACCTAATTTTTCCGGGTGTAACAGTAGCTTTATATAGCCCCCCAAAACTCTTCTGTTCCTCTTTAACATGAGCTGGGGACAATTATAGAATGAAAATTAAATTTTCAGTGCACATAGGGATTTTGGCCATGTGATATATGTTCTGCCATCCTCAGCAGGACATATTTGATAAGGGCAAGCTAAAACACTCTACCTACGATGAGTCACTAACTCTCAAACCGATTCATTAGAAATGAGGATTTGGCCTTCAGGTGACTTAGAGCCCAATGAGCCAGGTCCTTTGTGGAAGACCTTAATCTCATTCCATCTTTTCTGGATGGATGCATACTTCCCAAGTCCCTAGCTCTTTGGACCCTCCCTTGTGCTTTACACTTCTTTTATCTTCTCTTCTTTTCCAGGTCAAACTAGAGAAGGAAAAGTGGGAGGTACAATTTTTGTTGATTTGGGTTCAGATATGGGGACTATCAGAAGAAAATGGTTTTGGGTCTTCTGAATTCCCCCTTTAGTCTCTGAAAACCAACTCTGAGCAGACCGTATTTGTAGAGCTCACATGTGCTAATGGTATTTTGAGGTGAGGATTTCACTCTCTGTGACTGTACTCTTGTGCCTCAAATATGAGAAGCATCATCCTTACCTTAAAATGAGGAAATTAAGGCAGAGAGAATAAAAGTTATATAAGAGCAATAGGAGCCACAGTTAAAAAACAAATAATCATTTTGATTTTCAGTTCTCTGCTCTATTCATACAAAAGTAAAATAGACCACAATTGGCTAGCTAGACTGGTATTCTAAGAACAAGCCTGAAGGCGACTAATTCATAGAAACATGGCTGGTGCCCCTGGCTCTTCTCTCCTTAATCTCTGGTACCAGTAGATCAGAAAGAAAGGGAATCCACCAGCCTTCTCACCTTGAGGTGATAGAGTACAACACCTGTGCTGAGCACATCATTCTCCAAGGCCATCAGGTGAGGCAGGCTGGAGTCGATGACTATCCCAGCTCTTCTCCTGTTAATGTCCACCCTGTAATGCTCCATGAGGACCTTCCAGTCATTCCACTTCCGGGTCCAGTCTTTAGTTAGCTGGTCTATCTGCAGAGATAAGGGAGGTGACCTTAGACCCTCTCCATGGGCAGCAGACTAAAGGGCAGAAGTCATCCTGACCTGGTTTTCTCATGGTATTTGTTTCTCACTTTCCTCACTGCTACTTCCATTCAAAGCTCCAGAGACCCATACAACTGCTGTGAGCCAAACAAGATTCAAAAGTTAATTGAAGTCTGTATCTTCTGCATGATTTTTCTGTAAACCTACAATTTCTCTAATAAAAAAATTTTAATGTTAACTGGCTCTCTGATTTCTACGTTTTCTTCAGTATGTTTCTTCAACTTTCTTCAATAAGCAAGTGTTACTTTTATAAACAGAAATCCCCCCTCAATAAATGTTATTTTTTAAATTTTTGCCTAAACATGTATTGCTTTCATAATTAGAAAAAATCACAAATGTTATTTTTAAAGTTATTTTAAAAAATTAATTGGGATTATAGTCAAACATCTATGTTTATTTCCTTTCCCCTATTCTATTTCTACGTGTTCCACATTTGAGAATCCTTTTATGACCTCACCTAACATTTCTTCCCCAACATGCAGTACCCTGAGATATGATATACATTTGTACATGTCTTGAAGACCCACAAAGCACTGACGTGATCTGGAAAACCATGTAAAAATAAATTAACAAGAACAATAAAATTCTGAGAGCTTATTCTGAGACAGGAAAATAATTTTACAAATAAACAAAGAATTAAGCAAAGACCACAGGGGAGTGGGGACATGAGCAGACAGTTTTGCATGTTGGGCTCTTTTTCCTTCTTTTGATGGAAATGGTGCCTAGACAAGAAGCTCATCCTGGGAATGAAAGAATTAAAGAGGCTCAGAAAAAGAAACTGGATTCGGTAAGTATTTCTCTCCTAAAGAAAACACTTAAGAAAAAAATTTATGCCAAGTTTAGATAAAGACATTTTACAAAGAAACACTGTCTTTAATGTTATAATCATTGGGGTAAAGTTGAAAACTAGTGAAATCATGGGGCCACCCATGAAGGGTTGGGTTGGACTGGTATCCACGGCAGAGGTAAACAGTGGGGTACTCAGAATGATTATTGGTTCCACTTTATCTCATAGATATGGATTAAAAATTGGAACATATATCTCGGGATTATAAGAAATAGCAACATATTATAGGTGAATTTGATTGATAGTGGTTGTTTAAAGTCGTACAAATAAGTTCTTCTATGAACCACTACAAATGTAAAAAAATCAATAGAGGGGTTATATGGGAAAAAATAGCTATTGCTAACTATGGACTATAGTAATATTTTAATATTCTTTCATCAACAGTAACAAATGTCCTATACCAACATTGTGTGTCAACAATGGGCGGGGGGGAGGGGTAGGAGAAGATTTGGGTTTTATTTTTTTTAATTCTTATTTCTGTCCTGGAGTAATGAAAATATTCTAAAGTTGATCATGGGGATGTATGCACAACTATGAGATGATACTGTGAGTCAGTGATTGTATACTTTGTATGGTTGATGTGGTATGTGAATGTATCTCAATAAAATTGAAAAAAAAATTGGAACATACAGTTAAATGAAGAATTTTCAAGAAGTTTCTGGATGTGAAATATGGTCTTGATGTTTAGTTTGGGTGTCAAAATGTTTGAAGTGGCCAGGATACTTTAATAATGTATAAGGATGATGCAATAAAATATTGGAAATTGGGATGTTTTGTTACTGGATCTAAATCTAACCTACCACCAAAAAACAGCAGCCATTTCTCCACTAAAGTGTCTCTAGAAATCACCATTTATCTTACCTTCCTGAAGTAGCCTAGCCCTGGCTCTCACCTGGCTCACAACAGCAGCCTCCTTCCTACTCAGCCTCTCTGCTTCCAGCCTTCCCTCCCTTCAATTCATCCTTCATTCAAGGGGTATATTAATTTTCCCCAAATATTCTTTTATTATGTCAGCAATCTTACCTCCACTACTCTCACCATGAACACCTATTCTAGTCTGTTTAGCCTTCCTTGTACTATGAACCTCCACGTGGCCTCTCACACCAACTCACTCTCCTCATTCCATGGCTTTGCTTATGCTATCCCCCTCCCTCACCCAAAATGCCTTATCTCCCTTCTCCCTATTTAAAACACCCTATCAATCTCCCAGTCTAGTTCAAATTCTCTGTCTTCCATCCCCAACAGCATGAAGTCTGCTCTGAAAATTCCAAACTATAATATTCTTTTCATTCTCTAAACTCCCTTCATCTAAACCATATAATTTATCACATTTAAGCATTCTCTAAATGTATTTCCAACTAGACTGTAAGACACTTGGACATCTTTATATTTCTCATAGCATCATGCTGAGCACATATTATTAGGTGCTCAATAAAAACATGTTTCTTGTTTTACTGACTGAAAATCTTTTTTCTAGAACTCCAGTCACTATCAAAAGGACTTGTCATTAACCCCTGAAGCAACAAAACAAAAGTCGAGAAAGCCCATGACCAGCCCCAAAGGCAAACATATTGCCCAATCAAGGCTCAGTAGAAACAAAACTTGTCCTTAAACTAGATACATTCTTTCTGTCCTGTAGAGGAAGCACCCCTGACCCAGGAGTAATGGAGGGAGATCAGACCTGGTCCCAGGGTGATGTAAAGCACAACTGATCCCACTTTAACTCCTTTACCTTCATATCATTTTGGAGAACCAGCTCCTTCAGATTTTCATCCCTTTCTTCATTCAGTGAACTGAAGTTCTGTTGCACAAATAAATAAATAAATAAATATGCTTTAGTATTTTCCTGGTCTGAAGTTCAGGTGGCTCCCACCCTTACTCTTACAAAAGAAGATAAGGGGTAGAAAAAGGACTATAAAATCAGATATAAATCAGAAACCTAAGTATTTGGCTTCAGATTGGTACAAATTAGGAGAATTCAAAGAAATTTTTCTGCAGTGTTTCACTCCCATTTCTACCCTGACATTAAGCATAGGCAATTCAGTAAACAAAGAGGCAGTGAGGGGAGGCCCATCCTGTATGGAACTACACAGAGTGATTAGATTAAACCTCTTTCTGTCTTTGTTTCTGCTTCTGTTCCATTAACATAACTCAACTGAGAACCTGGAATGCAGCAGTGCCTAGATTCTATGTAGAGAAACATAACCTGTTAAACTAGCTCTTAAGGGACTCAAGAGGAGAACCCCCACTTGAGTATGGAAAAGTTCTGACTGTCCACACACCACTTCAAAGCTCAGCAGCATGGCTTTCAATCTTTCAATCTCCTCTCTGAGTTCTCTGATCAGCTTGACATTTGCATCCTGAAACAGAGAGAACATCGTCAAAACTGACTGACATCAGGAAACCCAGACTTTCCCCCACCTAGCTGTGAACTCTTTATGACACTGGCTTAGAAGAAATCGAGTACTCCTTTGGAGTAACCTCTAGAACAATAGTTATAAAAATGTGATCCCAGGAGCTGCAGCATCAATTTCACCTAAGAATTTGTCGAAAATGCAAACTCTCAGCCCCATCCAGACCGACTAAATCAGAAACTCTTGGGGGTGGAGCCCAGTAATCTGTGTTTTAACAAACCTTCCAGGTAATTGAAAATCACTGCCCTAGCGTAGGAGGTCAGGGAGGTAACCCAAATGCTAGGACAGGTGTAACTAGTAGGTGCTAAGCTTCCTGTATTGTAACTAATTACAGTGCCTTTTAAAAATAGTCCACAAAAAGACAAATATTATCATGCCTCACTCATATGGACTAAATATAATATACGAACTCAGAGAACTGAAGTCGAGAGCATGGCTTATCAGGTTGGGGCCTACTGTAAGTCATATATATTTAGGTTGTAACTATTATTTCTAAATTCTGAGATACTGAGCTATTTGTGTATAATCTGGTCTTCCCTAAAAATGAGTATTTGTTTGACACCTGAGACTCAGAGTTACGTCTCTGAAGCTATGAAAGTCAGCATTACCCCATACAGCAACTGCTAAAAAAAGTTAAAAAAAAATAGTGATCGGACTTCAACTAGAGATATGAATGAAGCTGATCTGGATAGGGCAAAAGTAAATCAGAGTGCAGGGGAAAGGATGAGATGGTCCATATTTTAAAATTTCAACTTCTGTGTGAGACAAAAGGAAGAGACATTTATTTGGTGCAAAATTAGGGGGAATGCATTATCTAATTTAACTTCTATGGTCAGTTTATTCAAACACCATAATTACATGGAATCTTGGATAGGGCGTGAGATCTTGTTGCTTTATACAGGTTAGTGTGATGCCCTGCTATATCCCAGAGTTATCTGAGCAGAGAATAAAAAAGTATTTACAAAGTCCTTTTTGAGGACTGGGGAGAAAGGAGGAAATACTCAACTTCCCCATCAGAATTCCTAATATTCCCACAAACAGTGGGGACAACAAATTCAATAGGCTGAGCCCTCGATCTTACTTCTGCAAAGGAAGAAGAAACTTATCCCTGCAAAGGAGAAGCTAGGACTATATATAATTATGTCTAAGAGTTACCCCCAGAGAACCTCTTCTATTGCTCAGATGTGGCCTCTCTTTTCAAGCCAATTTGGCAGGTGAACTTATTGCCCTCCCCCTACATGGGACATGACTCCCAGGGGTGTAAATCTTCCTGGTAATGTGGGACATGGATCCTGGGGATGAGATGGATTTCTCAATCATGGGACTGAGAAAGCCTTCTTGACCAAAAAAGGGAAGAGAGAAATAAGACAAAATAAAATTTCAGTGGTTCAGAGATTTGAAACAGAGTCGAGAGGTTATCCTGGAAGTTATTCTTATGCATTATATAGATATCCCTTTTTAGTTTATGGTGTATTGGAGTGGCTAGAGGGAAGTACCTGAAACTGCTGAACTATATTCCAGTAGCCTTGATTCTTGAAGACAAGTGTACAACTATATAGCTGTGACCATGCGACTGTAAAAACCTTGTGTGTGATGCTTCATTTATCCAGGGTATGGACAGATGAGTAAAAAAATAAGGACAAAAAATAAAAAAGTAATAGCGGAGGAGAAGGGGTAAAAAAAATTTGAGTAGACTGCAATACTAGTGGTCAATGAGAGGGAGGGGTAAGGGGTCTGGGATGTATGGGTTTTTCTTTTTTCTTTCTTTTTCTGGGGTGATAAAAATGATCTAAAAATGATCATGGTGATGAACATACAACTATGTGATGATATTGTGAGTTACTGATTATATATGTAGAATGGAATGATCATATGGTAAGAATATTTGTGTTTGTATGTTGGTATGTTTAATAAAAAAAAATTCAAAAAAAATTTTTATTGCAATATCTTCATGCACACACAATCTATCCAAAGTATACAATCAGTGGCTCACAATATCATCACATAGTTGTATATTCATGATCATTTCTTAGAACATTTGCATCAATTCAGAAAAAGAAATAAAAAGAAAACAAAAAAATTCATACATACTATACCCCCACCCCTTCCTTTCATTGATCACTAGCATTTCAATCTACTAAATTTATTTTAACATTTGTTCCCCTTTTTGTTTATCTATCTTTAATCCATACGTTTTACTTGTCTGTCAATAAGGTAGATAAAACGAGCATCAGACACAAATAGGTTTTCACAATCATACAGTTACACTGCAAAAGCTGTATCATTATACAATCATCTTCAAGAAACATGGCTACTGGAACACAGTTCTACATTTTCAGGCACTTTCCTCCAGCCTCTCCATTATACCTTAACTAAAAAGGTGGTAACTATATAATGCATAAGAATAACCTCCAGGATAACCTCTCGACTCTGTTTGGAATCTCTCAGTCATTGACACTTTATTTTGTCTCATTTCACTCTTCTCCCTTTCGGTAGAGGTTTTCTCAATCCCTTGGTCCTGAGTTCCGGCTCATTCTAGGATTTCTGTCCCATGTTGCCAGGAAGGTCCACACCCCTGGGAGTCATGTCCCACGTAGACAGGGGGAGGGTGGTGAGTTTGCTTGTCATGTTGGCTGAGAGAAAGAGGCCACATGTAAGCAACAAAAGAGGTTCTCTTGGGGGTGACTCTTAGGCCTAATTTTAAGTAGGCTTAGCCTATTCTTTGCGGGGTTAAGTTTCATATGAACAAACCCCAAGTTTGGGGCTCAGCCTATTGCTTTGGTTGTCCCTACTGCTGGGGAGAATATCAAGAATTCTCCACTTGAAGAAGTTGAATTTTCCCCCTTTCTCACCATTTCCCTAAGGGGACTTTGCAAATACTTTTTTTATTCACTGTCCAAATCACTCTGGGATTTATGGGGGCATCACTCTGGACAGAAATAAAAAATAGTCCACAGAAGGGCTATGTATATCTGGCCACTTGTTTGTGATCTCTACACTGGAATTTTTCCCTGAAATTGCAAAGGAGATAAGGAACATTCAGAGTATTGTTATTCTTATTCAGCTTTCGAAGCTAATGATTTCCTTACATTCCCTCTTTCAGTCCCAAAAGGAGAAGTCACTGTAATTTGCATAGAAAAACATAAAACACAGGCACAAATCAACATAAATTCAAAATAAAAGCAGTACATGGCTAGTTTTAAATAACCTTTCTTAGAGTAGCAATGGTGTAACAAGGATATTAAAAGGAATGGACTTTAGAGAAACAGCTAAAATAAATTATGCAAAATAGGCTACTGAGTGAAGTCTGTGGAAATATGAGAGAAGGATGTAACACTGGAAAAAATAATTTCAGTCCCTCAACATTCTGAGAACATATCTGGCAAATTGCAGAAAGTATGAAAAGAAATAAATGAGTGAAGGGAAAAATAAAGAGAACTTTGTGTAAGTTATACCAGATCAGAACTTTAGATGAGAGTCTCACCTCATTCACTCGCGGCTTGTTGATGATGCTTTTGGCATTGGATGCATATCTCAGTGTGCTCATGGTCTCATTGTAGCTAGTATGTGCAGGAGACACCGCTGAGGTGGAAGCGGAAAGTTAAAAAAAAAAAATTGCAGGCGGCTGCCGTGGCTCAGCAGGCAGAGCTCCGACCTGCCGTGCTGGAGGTCTGGAGTTCGATCCCTGGTGCCTCCTGCCCATATGCAAATTAAAAAAAAAAAAATTGCAAGCCCTTCCAATCTACCCCTTAATCACATGCCTTGTTGCAAAAGCACACGTTGTATAAGAGACCCTTCATGAAATGAGGAACCCTGAGTAGTTACAGCCCTTTTTTCTGAGGCAAAATACCAGTCCCAACATTGAATCAGCTTCACTCTACTCACTGGCAACCATGATAGTTTTGGAGTTGCCTCCAAGGCAGTCCTTCAGCAGCCAGGTCAACACAGAGTCCCTGTAGGGAATGTAAGACGGCCTTCGGGAGGTCCCCCCTCCATAACGGATCCCAGAAGGAGAGCTAGGGATCTCACTTTCACCACCATCACTGGCTATGCTATTGAGGCTCTGGCAGCTGCTAAATACTTGGGAGTTCTGGGCTTAAAAGACAAAAAAAAAAAAAGAAGAAGAAGAAGAAGAAAGAAGGGATTTTTAAGCAAGTACATTCAAATATAGTGGTTTGAATTATCACTGAAGTATCAAACCACTGAAGTATCAAATTTCCTAATCTTTCTGCAAATAATAGAATGTTTTAAATTTGAGCATGAATTATACTTTGAACTGGACTCCTTACATGCAATGCTTGAGTCCATAATTTTTTCTTCCTCATTCTGAAATGATAGTGCTGGGATGATGGTCATATTGTGCTATAAAACTACAGGCAAATATCTATTTTTCAAACTCCAAACCAGAAGGTAACTTTATCAAAAAGAACCTTTAAATCCACCCCATTTTGACTAAATGAAAATATACCCATTATTTTCCAAAGTCTCCCTCCCACTGTGATCATCCAGACTATCAGCACAATACCTAAAGTGGAGATAACAATTCCCAGAGTAACAAGGGACTTGTTGATATTAGCTCCTTCGGTAATCCGGTCTTTACAGTAACTGGGATCTGCTCTTTCACTAAAACACGGTAAATGAAAACAAAAACAAGAGCAAACAAGGAGAGTATTCTTAAAAATGCAGTTGAAAATACCATCCATTATGTTATATATCATGTTATAAAAGACAAACATCATAAATTCCTTTTAGAATTCAGTTCTAGGAATAATGTTACCATTTCATAATGAATTAGCATGCTTCTGCTTCTCATGCAATAAAAATAAAATATTCATTACGTTTCTGTCTTTACTTGGGTGCCAGAACACTTTAGGCTAAATGCAACGCTCATTTACAGTAATGATATTAGCAAAGGTTTTTGGTACATTTACTTCTCTCCACTGTTTTAAATGCACATATTATTGACCTATGAGGTCTGTGCCATTAAATGTCAACTGTTTTAAGTACATTTTTTAAATAAATGGGAAATATTAAAAATTAACTTCCCTGGCTATTTGGACTCTTCCAGAATGCACTTAATTCTTAAGGGAATGCTGTACTTTATTAGTTATTTAGCAGTTTTTAAATAAGAAAATTTGCCTTATTTCTTCTTATACCTTTTTGTGACATTATACCCAAGACTTTTTTATTTCTGAATATATATGTTGCTACAATTCATACTTCCTTTGACTACTTAAAAGGCAATATTGCCACACACCCCAAATATTTAAAAAGGCTTTTTTCCAATATAAAGAGCTGCATAAGATCAATATAAAATTTTTAAAAAGTGTGTTAATTCAGTTACCTCCACTTAGAGCAGTGGGTTTCAACCTTCAAATGACTGGAATCACCTGGGAAGCTTTTAAACTACTGAATTCTGCACTCCCCTGACACCACAAACAATCTGATTTATTTGATCTGGGGTGCAGGGTAGGCACTGTGAGTTGTAAAGGGTCCCCAGGTAATTTTTTTTTTTTTTTTTTTTTTTGCATGGGCAGGCAGTGGGAATCAAACCTGGGTCTCTGGCATGGCAGGCAAGAATTCTGCCACCTAGCCACCATTGCACTGCCCCCCAGGTGATGTTAATGAGCAGCTTTCAGTCACTGGAAACCAATAACTTCTTAACCTGGCATTTAAAGAATCTGTTTCTTTGGTCATTTTCTCAAGATGAATAAAATATGAAAAAGATTGGAATAAACATATTCCCCATAAAATGGGTAAGAACAAGGCCACTGTAAAGGGAGCAATTCCCCTTGGTTTTGAGATCCTAATTACCTGCCTGCTAGGTCCACAAGGGTGATCTTGCTAGCAATTTCAGAGGGGAGGTTGTTCTCCAAGATTGCCTAAGGGAGAAAACACATTTAAAGCATGTCATTTGGAATGTTTTCTTTTTTCCCTTTAGACACCCTCCTAACCAAGGTACTATTTTGGAATTTTAGCCAATTCACTCAAGAAATCCATATTCTAATGTGTTCTGAACAGGTGGGCGCTCAATATCTGACAGATATGATCAGTAAGCCCTGGATCATTTCTTCATTAAAACCACTAGCAGGATTTACACCAAGTATGGCAAATCCCCATGAAACTCTCTGAGCACAATCTATCCCTGAAATTTTAGGAAATAAAGGTTACCCGGAAAATGCTTAAACTTCTCTCCAGGGTGCTCTAACTCATCATCAGAGACCCAGGGCAGGTGAGTGGCCCCATTATACTGGAGGCTTGTCTCTCTTGATAACCTAAGTCAGGGAAATTCAACTTGTTGAGGCAGGCACTCTTCCTCGGTGTGTTCTATTCAGAGGCATCCAGCCACTTAGAACAAAACTACTTTTCCTTGTTTGCTCTGTTCTTTGCTTTTTTCCTCCCCACGTTTTTGTTTTTTTGAAACATTTTTAACACTGAACATTCATGACCAAAATCCAGTTTTAGGACATTTCCAACACCCCCCAAGATTCCCTCAAGACTGTTTGCGGTCAATCTCCATTCCCACTCCCTACCCCAGGCAACCACTCATCAACCTCCTATCTTCATAATTTTGACTTTTCAGGCTATTTCATATAAATAGAATAATACAATGCCTGATTACTCCTAATGTGAATGATTGAGACGTGTCCATAGTTCATCTGAGTTTACTGCTGAGTAATATTCCATTGTACTGGTATACCATGGTTTGTTTATCCATTCACTTCTTGATGGACATTTAGGTTGTTTTCTATTATGAGCAATTAGACATAAACCTAGTATGGTTACTTGTGTACACATATTTGTATGGACATATGTCTTCTTTTCTTTTTGGTAAATATCTAGGACTGGAATGGCTGGATCATATGGTAAGTATGTATTTTCAACTTTTTAAGAAATTGCTAAACTGTTTCCAAAGTTGATGTACCATTTTTGCATTTCTACCAGCAGGGTATGAGAATTCCAGCTCCTATACATCCTCAACATAGAGTCAGTTTTTAAAATTTTAACCATTTTAAGTGGTGATAATGGTATCATTTTGTTTTAATGTGAATTTCTGTAATAATTAATGATGTTAAGCATCTTTTCAAATGCTTAATTGTGATCTGTAGATCTTCTTCAGCAAAAAAGGGTCAGCCAAAATTTTTGCCCATATTTTTTAGTTCTGTTTTCTTATTATCGAGTTTATAAAGTTCTTTATATATTCTGGATACAAGTAGCTTTTCTTTTCATTCTTTTAAGAGTGCCTTTCAAAGAGAAGTTTTAAATTTTGATCAATTACAAATTTCAATTTGTTCTTTTATGAATAGTGATTTTAGTGCCATAGCTAAAAAAACTTTACCTAATACAAAGTTGCCAAGGTTCTCCAATGTTATCTTTTAGAAGTTTAATAGATTTAGGTTTTACATTTAGATCTCTGATCCAATTTGAGTTAAATTTTTTATATAGTGCAAGTCATGGATCAAAGTTCTTTTTTTCTTGCATATGGCTATCCAATCGTTCAACCAACATTGTTGAAAAGACTACATTTTCTTCACTTTGTTAAAAATCAGTTGCCTATATATAGGAAAATATGCTCAACATCATTAGCCATTAGGAAAATGAAAATCAAAACTAAAATGAGATACCATTTCATACCAACCAGAACAGCAACTTTTTTTTTTTAATATCACCTATTACCTTTTTTTTTTTTGGCCTGGGCAGGCACTGGAAATGGAACCTGGGTCTCTGGCATGACAGGTGAGAATTCTGCCACTGAGCCACCATTGCACCACCCTGGCAACTATTTTTTTAATGGAAAATAACAGGTGTTGGAAAAGATGTGGAGAAATAGGAACACTCATTCATTGTTGGTGGGAATATAAAATGGTACAGCTGCTGCTGAAAACAGTTCGGCAGTTCCTCACAAAGTTAAGTACTGAATTACCATATGACCCAGCAATCCCATACCTACATGAATTGAAAGAAGTATTCAGATATTTGCACACCGATGTTCAAAGCAGTATCATTCACAACTGCCAGAAGATGGAAGCAATCCAGTGTGCATCAACCAATGAATGGATAATTAAAATGTGTCTTTTTCATGTGTGTGTATATGTACATATATATTCAGATACATGTTCTCAAACCTTTCATGATTTGAAAAGTAAGATACTGTGTCTAAGGGAATATTTTTTGTTCGTTTTTAAATTAACGCCAAGAAGTGGGGGCTTGGGTTTTTCTCTTGCAAGGGGCTCACGGGCAATGAACAGCTCACTCAGCTGGGCTGCTGTTTGAGTCATGCAATCAACACCATCGAATTATATAGTTGAATGTGGTTAAAAGGGAAAATTTGAGGTTGTATATGTTACTAGAATAAAAATTTATTTAAAAAACAGCATTGGATTGTACAACACAATGAATCCTAATGTAAATTATGGACTATAGTTAATATTATAATAATACTGTTATATAAATTGTATCAAAGGTACCACAGTAATGCAGTGTTAATAATAGGGAAAACTTGTACGTGTGAGGAGGGTATATGGGACTCTATTTTTTGCATGATTTTTCTGTAAACCTACAACTTCTCTACTTAAAACAATATCAGTTGCCTTTACATGTGTGTATTTTCTACTATTTTCTACTCTCTATCCTATTCCATTGATCAATTTGTCTAAAAATAATGCCACACTGAGTTGATTACTCTAGCTTTATGCAGAATACAGTATATTCTAAAGAACGTTCCACATGCACTTGAGTATAATGTGTATTTTGCAAAGACTGGTTGCAGTGTTCTACAAATATCAGGTCATGTTGGTTAATAATGTTGCTCAAATCTATATCCTTAGTGTTTTCTGTCTAGTTGTTCTATTAATTTTTTAAAGTGAGAGTACTGATCTCCAACTATTGTTGAAATATCTAGTTCTCCTTTCAATTCTATCAGTTTTTCATTTATGTCTTTTGGGACTCTGTTGTTGGGAGTGCCTACCTTTATATTGTTATTATCTTCTTGATGTATTGACCCTTTATCATTATGAAACGTCCTTTTCTTTGTCTCCAGTAAGTATTTGTCTTTACAATCTAATTTTATTTTTGCCTGACATTAATGTAGAACTGTGGCTCTCTTATGGTTACTATTTGCCTAGTATGTCATTTTCATCTTTTACTTTCTAACTCTTTATGTCTTTGAACCTAAGGTGTGTTTCTTATAGGCAGCATATAGCTGGGTCTTGCTTTTGTACAGTCTGACAATTTGTACCTTAGTCCCTTCACACAATGTCATTATCAGTGTGTTTGGGATTGCATCTGCTGCTTTTATACTTATTTTCTATTTGTCTCATGTCTTTGGGTTCTTCAGTTCTTCCTTCATTGCCTTCTGTTCTGTTAAATAAATATTTGTAATGTACCACTGTAACTTTTCTGTTGATTTTTTGACTATTTTAGCTATTTTGTTAGTGGTTGCTTTAGGGATCACAATATGTATTAATCATGATTTACTTCAAAATAATACAAAATTATTTCCCATAAAATAAAGAAATTTGTTCCAATATATTTCCTTTTCTTCCCTATTCTTTTGTGCAACTATCATATACATGTCTGTTATAAAAGCAACAATATAGTGTTAGAGTTATTTTTTTATATGCTTTTATTAAGAATATTAGGAAAATAAATATAGAAGAGTATATCCATATAGTCTTTCATGGTTACTTACATATTTACTATTTCCACCATTTTTCACATCTTCCTGTGGATTTGAGCTAGTCTGATGTCATTTTCTTTCAACCTAAAAGATTTCATTTAGTTTTCTTGTCAAGTAGATCTGTTATCAAAGAATTCTCAGTCTTCCTTTTTTTTAATATGGAAATATTCTTATTTCACCTTCATTTTTGAAAGCTAGTTTAACTACATATAGAATTTTTAGTTGACAGTTTAATTTCCATTCAGCACTCTGCCTTCCAGCGTCCATTCTTTCTGATGAGAAGTCAGTCATCAATCACGTAATTGTTCCCTTGTATATAATTAGTGATTTTTCACTAAATGGCTTTCAAATCTGCTGTGGAGTGCTAACTGAGAACTTTTCATGTCAGTTATTGTCCATTTCAACTCCAAAATTTCTATTTTAAAAAGTAATTTTTATCATTTTACTGAAATTCCTTATTCATTGAGCCATTGTCATCATATTGCCTTTAAGTTCTTTGAACATTTTAATACTAGCTACTATGAAGTCTTTGTATGCAAAATCCTACATTTGGAGCACATAGAGCCATTTTCTACCGACTTTTTTTGTTCCTGAGCATGGATCATGCTTGCTTGCTTTCTTATTTGGGGGCTGGAGAGAGGATGGTGTGAATATCTAATAACTTTTGGTTGAATACTATACTGAACATTTTAGATATTTTGTTGGGTTTTTTGTTTGGTTTTTTTTTTTTTTTTTTTTTGGCATGGGAAGGCACCAGAAATTGAACCCGGGTCTCCAGCACGGCAGGTGAGAACTCTGCCACTGCACCACCATTATTACCTGCCTTAGATAATATTTTTTAACAAATCTGGATTCTGACTCCCCATCCCACCCCTATCCTTGAAGTTGGTAGTGGTGGTTGTTTTGTTTAACTTGGATGGACTAAATCTGGGACGTCTGCCTCAACCTCAACATGCAACCAAGGATGTCTCTATTTAGTTTTTTCCTCTACTTATTTATGATTTCAAGCCTGCCTTCCTAGGGACCCCCCTCTGTCTATATAGCTTAGTGTTCAGGCAAAGATCAGTCAGAAATTGTGATAAAACACCTTGAGCCATTAAGACTTCTACTCTTTGCTTACGGATCTATCGTGTATGCTGGGGAATGTATTAAAAGTTCAGGTTATTTTTAACTCTGCCCCAGTATTCACCCACCACAGGGCCCTCTTGCATCTCCTCTGCACATATGTGCATGCTCTGTCAGCCAGCACCATGTGGGGGCATAGGCCCATTCAGACTCTGCGTATGTGTACAGCTTCTGGTCAACCCAGGACTATCATCTCCCATACTCTCATAGCTAGTCTGCCAGTCTGAGTCTTGCTTGCAATAGACTAGGGGACTCACTGGCCCATCTTGTTCTCTTGCCACTGAGATGACCACTTTAACTGACAATATTCCAAAATCAAGTGAAACTCTCTAGTAGTGGCAGCAGCAACACTGCTGGTTTTCATAGTCTTCTCTTTTCTGATCTAACTAGACCACCAACAGAGCTAGGATGTGGGTAGGAATAGGAGCATCCCAAGGCAAAAGCAACATATATTTGGCCAGCTCTTACCCCAAATTTAGTCGTTTTTAGAAATAAAGGCATTTCAGTTTGTTATATGCCTTTGGTCTATTTTCATAGCATAGAAATTGTTGTTCTGACAGTTTTGTCCAGCTTTATGGTGCTTTTTGGGGGTAGAATTTGTCACCCTCCATACTCCATCATAATAGAATTGACTTTCCTACTTTTTAATGTTCATTTTCATTTCAATCTTGATTTTCATTTTAAATGTCCATACCAATCACATAGATGTGAAAGTGCTTTGAAATGTTAAAAATAAAATGTAAATAGATGATACTTTGATTAGATTTTATCTTAGTTTCCCAGTTACTAAGATAAATACCACAAAAAGGGTTAGCTTAAACAACTGGAATTTATTAACTCAGGGTTTTGAGACCAGGAGAAGTCCAAAATTGAGGCAAATAGCTAGGTGATGGTTTTTCCTTGTAGACTGAGATATTCTGGGGTTGGCTGCTGGCAATCCTTGGGTCCTGGGCTTTTCTGGCACATGATAATGCACATGTGCTGTCTTCTCATTTCTCTTCCAGGTTCATGACTTCCAGCTTCTTGCTCTTACCTGTGGCATTCTCTCTTTATTACTGAATTTCTTCTGCTTACTAAGGATTCAAATAATCTGGATTAAGATCTGACATTATCCACTTGGCGTACATTAAAAATAATATCTTCAAGAGATGCTAATTATAATGGGTTCACAACCACAATAATGCAGATTAAGAACACAATTCAACCTATGGTAGTCTTTATGAAATGCTTCTACCTTCTTTAGGTGTATAGCTTAACTGACTGTGTGTGGATCATCTCTATAGTATTACGTCAAATGAGGACTTGTTAATGGAAGGGTACAAGTAAAGGAAAAGAAACAGAAATGAAGAAAGTGGTCAAAAGAGACAAAGAGAGAAACAAATCTCATCAAATATAAAGGGTAACCAACCTGTGTGTAGTGGATAGTGAAGATGGCATGAGATCTGCTGCTGGCTTCATGAACATGGGTGGCTGCTGTGATTCTGTATATATAAGGGAAGACAGTTAGGACAAGGATTGTTTATGCATGGTGAATTCTTAAGGATCCATGGAAACACAAGATATGTTAGTGCTGTCACAGATGAAAAAGATAAAAGACTCATTTTTAGTCCAGTCCAATTAGGAAAGCAGTCCAAAGCGGGCAGAAAGTAGCACCCTTTCTGCTTATATCTGAGGAAAAAAGGGAGTGTACCTTCATTCTAAACCACTTTAAAACATTTTTTTAAGTGATAGAAGCAAAACTCAGAGTGAAAAACAGAATACTACAGTGTCATTAATCTGGAAGAATGTCCCTAAGTCATATTCATTAAATATGAAGTGGAAATAGAGAGCTTGCCGGAGAAGCCTCAAAGGCAGAAATGATATATTGTGATTAAACAAGAATAATAATCTGGTGCCAAAAAGAACACTGAAACGACATCTTGAATTATGTCAATGTCATTCTTAAATCAGATGTAATTCACAGTTTCTCATTACAGTGTAAACCCATTCTAGTGATAATCCTTTAAAGTCAAGAGAGTCTTCCCTTTATCTCAATCTAAGTCAACCATTTCGTTTAAAATCATTCCACTGGTTTCTGTTATAAGAAAAGCTGAGGAATTGAAGAAAAGGGTCAAATCTAAAGGGCAGTCTCATGATTCAAGTATAAAGAGGAAAATGTAACGCCTAATACTTTTAAAGATCAAGTTACTCAGGGTACCCTATAGACCAGAAACAAGTGTTTCTGGGATATTTTCCTGAAAGGCCCAGGAATAGACTAATAAGTATAAAGTTTTCTTTTCATGTCCAGTGTGAAGGTTAGGTTCATGTGTCAACTTGCCCAGGTAATGGTGCCCAGTTGTTTGGTCAAGGAAGCCCTGGTCTAACTGCTATTATGAAGACATTTCTTGGATCTAAATCATCAGTAAGTTGAATATACTTATGACTGATTACATCTGCAATCAACTGAGAAGACTGCCTTCAGCAATGAGAGAGAGATGCTTCATACACTCAGTTGAAGGCTTTAAAAGGAGAAGTAATGACTTTAGTCAGAAGAGAGAATTTTCATCTCTCCTTCAGCCAGCCAGCTTCTCCTGGGGAATTTATTAAAAACCTTCATTGGAGTTGCCAACTTGCAGCCTGTTTTACAGAATTTAGACTCATGCATCTCCACAGTTGAAGAAACAATTTTATAAAAATCATAATATCTACAGATATCTCCTGTTGGTTTTGTTTCCCAGAGAACCTTAATACATCTAATTACTTTGGACCTGCCTATTAATAGGGTTAATAGGAGATGCCAAATTTTTCTTTCATAAAAAGGATTTTTTTTCAGGAATTTACTAATAATGTGCTGATATTTCATAGTTAACTAACAATATGGAGTTTATCACAATTTACATAGCCTTCAGCTATTCAAAGCAGCAGATCCAAAACAGTCTTTTTTGGGTAAACTTTTCAAGGATGCAAAAAAAGAATAAAAATTAAAAAAAATAAAAATGACTAATACACTTTATTAGTCCTTATCTCTACCAAGCCTGAGGACAGGCAAGAATCTTTTCTTTGATCAAAACAGCAGAAGCTGTGTATTATAAAAGAAGGTTAGGGGGTACACAGGTGGTTCAGTGGTAGAATGCTCGCCTTCCATGCAGGAGACCAGAGTTTGATTCCCGGACTAGGCACACACACACCACCACCCCTAAAAGAAAAGGTTAGGGCAGGCCATGGCGGATCAGTAGGCAGATTTCTTGCCTGCCATGCCGGCAACCCAGGTTCAATTCCCGGTGCCTGCCCATTCAAAAAAAAAAAAAAGAAGAAGAAAGTTATAGAACATCTGTCTGCATTTATTGCCTAATTTTATTATAGCCTAGACAAATTCTGGTTTCATTACTAGTGAGAATAGCACTAAACCTTAGTCACTCACCCTGGGTACTCTACCATTCTGAGAAGAGCTCCTGCTTTTGGATGTGGAAAGCTGCAGACAGACAATTATAAGTATCATCATACATTCCAAAGAGGAATAATGAGAGCAAAGGATAGAAAAATGAGACTGAAAGAATGATAGGTACAAACAAACCTGTTACCTGTTTGCTATTCCCTCCTCCAAGAGTTGAATTACTTGCTTATAGTTGGTAACTACATGTTGAGATAAACCTATCAGATTTGTGAGAGGGAGGGAGGGAGAAAAGAAATTAAATAAAAATTTTGGTAAAGTTTAACCTTTTCCTGTAGGTCTTTAACTTTGTCCTTCCCATGTCATATCATTTGATAGGCAAGGGAACTTTGCTAAATTCATTCAGATAAATTAAATCAACAAGTATTTATTGGGAGCCTACTGTCAGGTAACAGGACAGAGTCTGGGAACCATAGATCTCTTTCCTCAAAGAGATTATAGTCTAGAATTCATATAGTGGCATGCTAAAATAATAACTCATTACAATTTTGCTATATAGTTACACAAAGTTCCCACATATTACCTCATTTGTTCCTCACAAAATTCCTGAGGCAGGTAGCTGCTGTGTACCCCACAAGGTGGCAGACTCAGTGTGGCATGCAAAATATCCAGTACTCATGAACCTATCCTCCTATAGTATACAAGACATCATGGCCAAATGAAGGGATAATAAATGCTAAGGAGATTAGCAGAATGCTCACAACAGGTTCCATGGAGGAGGTAAAACTTAAATTTTGTCATTATAGAATAGGCAGGCTTTAGCCAGGTACAGTGGAAGTTAAGGTCATGAAAGTTAATCTTTATGGCTGGTTAATGATTAAGTCACAAATGGCCTCCACAACTGTTAGCGATTCAGAAGCAAAATATCTTCATTGGCTCATTGCTGAATACAATTACACCAAAAATAAATTAATTTGCTGACCAAATTTTTTATATTAAGGAATTTATTATTTAGGTATGATAATGGATTTATGGTTCTTTAAAAAAAAACATTCCTTATCTTTTAGGGTAACATACTATAAAATACTTACAGATGAAACAAGGTGAAACCTGCAATTTGCCTCAAAATAATAGAAGATATGGATGAGTGGATGAGATTGTGGATAGCACAGGATCAGTCAAGGGTTAATTGTTGTGACTGGAAAATGTGTACATAGGGATTCATTATACTCGACTATTTTGGTGTATGTTCAAAAATCTCCAAAATAATAAGATTTTTTTAAATTTAAGCAAGGATGAAGACTTTCTGTCTGGTAGTGGCAAACTAGATAATATGGACCCAAACCTTCTACTGAGGACCACTAGAAACAGCTGAACAAAATATAAAAGTTATATGCCTGAAGGAATAGAGGGATAAGATACTAAAAAATTTTCCAGGCCATAAACTGGGACAAGATAGAGGTCCATAGACATAAGGCCCTCATCTGGGTCTGCTTTTCCCTTGAGGAATTTTCCAAATCTGCAGGGGAAGTAGATGAGAGCAAGTCTGGCAACAATCTTTCAGGGTTAGGGAGACAAGGACTGTAGTCCACAGCCATATAGAGTGGGTCCTGGGGGAACCCCACTTTTTGGGCTGGGAACCCAAAATGCAAAAACACAGGAATAAGGGGGAATTATAAGAAGATAAGTCTTTAAAGGAATTGCACTGAACATTCTCAATTCCTAAATTGGACTGAGGTGATTCTGGATCACTAGCATGCATGGGAACATGGCACAAATAAATATAAGACCCCTAAGTCTTCTGTAGAGGAAATATGATTTTCTTAGATGTCCAAATTATTTCCACAAACAATTTTGCAAATACTGGATGGCACACAATTATAATCAACAAAACAAATAAGTAGACCTGGAAACATGAATGAAAACCAGCAAAAATAATAGGTAAGAAAAGAGACCCAAGAAAGACCCAGATACTGGGATTCTAGACAGACTTTAATATAATTCTGCTTTCAGTTCACAATGAGCTAAAAGACAAAATTTCAAAATTTCACAGGGAAATGGAAACTATAATGAAAGAATCTAATGGGAATTTGAAAAATGAAAAATGGTATAAGTGAAAAATAACAACTCAATATATAAATTTAACAGATTAAACACAGTGGAAGAAAGAATTAGTGAATAGGAAGATATGCCAGAAACAACCAAAATTAAGCACAGAGAGAAAAAAGATTTAAAATATAGAAGAGAGGATAATAGTCCTAGAGCACATAGGGAATGGGCCTAACATATCTCTAACTACAGTTCCAAAAGGAAAGGAGAGGGCGGGCCACGGTGGCTCAGCAGGCAGAGTGCTTACCTGCCATGCCAGAGGACCCGGGTTCGATTCCCGGTGCCTGCCCACATAAAAAAAAAAAATTAAAAATAAAAATTAAAAAAAAAAAGAGTGCCAAAAGGAAAGGAGAGAATAGGATAAAAGCAGTATTAGAAGAGGTAATGGCCAAGAATGATCCAAAACTGATAACATATATATAACAACAGATTCAAGAAGTCTTGCAAGAAAAATTTTTAAAACCCTACCCTTGGGGTCCCCACCCTGCCCCAGGCACAGGCCCCCACCTGGTCTCCAGCTCCAGTACCACTAATGGCCTTTCTTTCCTGGGCTGAGCTCAGACCAAGCTTGGCTGGGCTCCACAGGAGGAGGGAGGGAGGGAGGCGGTGGGCAGAAGGGGGAGGAGAGGCGCGAGCAGAGCCAGGCCATGGAGGTGGGGGACCCACAGCCTGGACCGAGAAGACACAGAGCTCAGCTCCCAGCCCTACCTGTCCACATCACCACCAAGATGCTCCAGACCTTGTATGACTATTTCTGGTGGGAACAACTGTGGCTGTCCGTGAACTTAGCCTGGGCTAATCTAGAAGATCGGGATGGGAGCATCTATACCAAGGTCTCAGACCTCTACGTCACACTACCCAAGGCTTTGCTCATCCTCTCCATACAATACTTCTTTAAGCTTTACGTGGCTACACCGCTGGCTGCCCTCCTGAATGTAAAGGAGAAAACTTGGCTGTGGGCCACCCCAACCCCATCCTGGAGCACTTCTACCTGACCAGAGGCAAGCAGCTTAAGCAGGTGGAGGTGGAGCTTCTGTCTTGGTAGAGCAGGCTCTCCAGGCGCCAGGTAGAGAGCAGTGGTTTTGCCACCACTGCAACCAGGACCAACCTAGTCTCCTCAAGAAGTTCCAAGAAACCAGCTGGAGATTCACTTTTACCTGATTGCTTTCATAGTGGGCATGGCTGTCATTGTGGACAAACTCTAATTTTATGATATGAATAAAGTTTGGAAGGGGTATGCCTTACAGAGCACCGTCTCTTCCCAGTACTAGTACTGCATGATTGAACTTTCCTTTTACTGGTCCCTGCTCTTCAGCATTGCTTCTGACATCAAGCAAAAGGATTTCAAGGAACAGGTCATCCATCATGTGGCCACCATCATCCTTATCAGCTTCTCCTGGTTTGCCAACTACATCAGGGCAGGGACTCTCATCATGGCTCTGCACGACTCTTCCAACTACTTGCTAGAGTCAGCCAAGATATTCAACTACATGGGATGGAAGAACACCTGCAACAATATCTTCATCTTTGCCATTGTCTTCATCATCACTTGACTTGTCATCTTGCCCTTCTGGAACCTACACTGCACCTTTGTGTACCCACGGGAGCTCTATCCTGCCTTCTTTGGCTATTACTTCTTCAATTCCATGATGGGCGTGCTGCAGCTACTGCACATCTTTTGGGCCTACCTCATTTTGCACATGGCCCACAATTTCGTAACTGGAAAGCTGATAGAAGATGAGTGCAGTGACTGGGAAGAAATCGAGAGCTCGGACAGGGAGGAGGCTGCAGCGTGGGTGGGCACCAAGAGCCAGCCCCTAGCCAATGGGCACCCCCTCCTCAATAACAGCTATCCTAAGACTGACTGAACCTTGGTCTATGCTGCTCCTCAGACTGATGCATAAAGCCAAGAAACTATCCCATTCCCACAGGGTCACTTTAAGCTCTGAGGAGAAAGGAGGAATGAGGGGAGAGTTCTTTGTATCCTCCCTCCATGCTTCTTTGCCACCTAATTGCCTTTAAACCAACTTTTAACTTATTCTTTCCTCAGGTATAGAGGAGACAAGTTTCAGCCTCTATTAGAGGGGGGACAGTCTTATTTTCCTCTCTATCTTCCAAGTTGTCCTTCCTATTGCTTTTGAGCCCCCTCCTCGGCTCTAGGATAGGGGTGACAATTCACATTGTACCTATTTGCCTTTGACTCCCGGATCTCGGAAGCCAGGGTCACGCCTTATTATCCCATCTGTGGGCCTCATTCTGCCAACATTGAAACAAGGTTCACCTTCAAACCAAAGCTGAGCTGCCTTTAACTTTTTCCTTTCCAACACAAAAGGATCTAGTGTAGAAGGGTACATATGACCGTTTCCCTACCTCTGCCAAAAACTAGGGACTATTCTGGGGACTGCTCAGATGGTCTTTCTTTTGATTACTTCTCTATCAGCTGACCCTGTAGCCACAGGTCCAAGATCTAGCTGCCTCCTTTCTCTGGCCTTTTCCCTTTCTTCCCTTCAGCTAGGCTAGCTGGTTTGGAGTAGAATGCAACTAGTTTCAATTTTTATTTATTAAACATTTGAGATTTTGGTTTTAAAGCCAGAATGACAGCTAGCACCTGAAATTTCAGCAGCGGGACTATTTCAGACTAAAATATACTGTTAATGTGTTGTTGTTTTTTTAATTAAAATATATTAAAGATTAAGTAAAACATGGGGAAAAAAAAAAAGAAAACTCTACCCTTAGGCCCTTCATGCTAAAGCAGACAAAAAAATGCAAAGATTTTATAGAATCTTAAGGGGAAAAAAAAAAGGAAACATAGAAAAAAGATTAAATTGCAACAATTAGACTGAGAGATGGTTTTGTAACAGAAACAATGGAAGGCAGAAGATAAGGGAATAATTAGTAATTGCTGAAAGAAAATATCTACCAACTTAAAATTCTATAGTCAGTTAAATTATCCTTCAATAATAAAGATGAAGTAAATATATTTCCAATGAATCAAAAGCCAAGAGAATATGTCAATTGCAGACTAGAAAGAAATACTTGAGGCTGAGCCAGATTTAGAAGGTGGGAGATTTAAAAAATAGCATATAAGACAAGAAGAGACAAATAGAGTTCAAGTCTCCCGAGGTTTTTTCATTGCTTGCCAGAAACAAAAATACCAGTTAATATTAGACTCAATAAGTCAAAGATTCATATTGTAATCTCTAAAGTGACCATTAAAATAACACTAAAACAACAGTAATAAGTTAATAGGAGAAATGGAATAAATTTTTTTCTGGGTATGTAAAGCTTTTTATGAGTTTGCTTGCTTGTTTGTTTTGGCATGCAGGCTCCAGGAATCAAACCCGGGCCTCTGCATGGCAGGTGAGAATTCTGCCACTGAGTCTCCACTGAACCGCACAGAGATATGGAATAATTCTTTAAAAAGCTCCAAAGACAAAAAAGTAGAGAAATGGGAACATAAAATAGGCAAAGCAAAGAGGAAAACCCAAGGCACATATTTAAATCCAAATAAAATTAGTAACTACATTAAGTGTATAGAGAATATATGCTACAATTAAGAGATCAAAACTGTGACACTATATGAAACAAAGCAAAACCAAAGTAAATGCTTTCATAACATGTTTGTCATTTTTGTTTAGATATGTTTATCTAAAACATACGGATACAGAATTGAAAGTAAAAGAACAGAAAAAGATAAAACATACAAAAGAAAGCTATTTTAATAAAACCTGAAAATGTGGGGTAGTTTTTAAGGCAAAAGTAACACAAGTGCACAAATGCCATGTACAGCTCACATTTATGACAAGAAATTTATAGCCTTAATATATTTGAAAAAAAGGACAGATAAAAGTTTAAGCATCCATCTTACAAAGGTGAAAAAAAAATCAGCAAATTAGACTCAAAGAAAGTAGGAGGAAGAAAACAAACCAAAAAATAAACAGAAGTTAGTAGACAGGAAAAAAAACTAACAATGGAGAGAATCCAAGAAACCAAAGGTTGATTCTTTGAAAAGAAAAATAAAATTAATAAATCCTCAGACTGAACAAGGAAAGAAGACAAAAAGTTAGGAATTTTAAAATCTTACATTTACTAAAAAGATAAAATGTTACAAAAAATTAATGCAAATACATTAAAAATTTTTGAGGAAATGTATTTTTTTTAGAAAAACACAAACTTCTAAAACCAACGCAATAAAAAAAGAGAATATCTGAAAGAAATTGAATTCATAATCGTAAACCTCACAAAAAATACTTCAGACTCAGTAGAAAAGGCTTTCTTGGCAAATTCTACCAAATGTTTAAAGAAGAAATAACCCCAAAATTACACAAAATATTTCAGGAAAAAAAAAAGAGCATTTCACAGCCCTTTTAGGAAAAAAAATATAGCCTAAACATACCTAAACCTGACAAGGGAGAATGGAGAAATGGAGGAGGGAGAAGATGGAGGAGAGGAGATAGAAAAAAAAAAAAAAAAAGAGGTAGAAGAGGAGACTGAGGAAAAGGAGGAGTACTATACACCAAAGTTCACAAAAGCATTATGCATAATTGCCAAAGGTAGAAGCAACCCAAGTAAGTGGCCATCAAGAGATGAATGGATATACAAAATGTGGTATATACATACAATGGAATATTAATCATCCATAAAAAAATGACATTCTGATTTATGATACAACACGGATGAACCTTGAAAATATTATGTTGAGTGAAATAAGCCAAACACAAAGGATGAATATTGTATGGTCCACTTATATGAAATACCTAGAATAAGCAAATTTATAGATGCAGAAAATAGATTACAGGTTACCAAAAGAGGGCGTGGGGTGTGGAGAGATATTGTTTAATGGATACAGACTTTCTGTTCTGGGTGATGAAAAAGTTTCAATAATGAGTGCTGGTGGTAGTTATAATAATATTAGATAAAATAAATTCCTGAAATAAAAAAATAATGGTGATGATGGGAGTAAAATAAAGTGAATGTATTTAATACCATTGAATTATATACTTGAAAAGGGTTAAAATAGAAAAGGGTTAAAATAGAAAACTGTGTTATTATATATGTTCCCACAATTAAAAAAAGTTTCTTTAAATAACAAAGGAGATATTCTAGAGCAGCTAGAAGGAAAAATTTGAGAGGATTGTATTAGCCCATGATAAACTCTAGGATCTGTACTATAACTACTTGTTGAAGAGTGCTTTGAAAACCATTGCTTTTTTCTTTCTTTGCTTTATATATATGTTATATTATACAATAAAAAAGTTTAAAAAAATAGTAAAGGAGGAAGATGATGGTTATGGACAATTTTCACTCTTGAACTTTGATGAAACAATCCTCAACCAAATATGAGAAATCCAAATATAGCAATATATAAAAAAGGATAATATATATCACAACCAAATCAGGTCTCTTCCAGGAATGCAAGATAAATATAACATTCAAAGCCAATATGGGGAAAGAGGCTTGTGAAAAAACATACCTCCGAGGCTTGGGATGCCACCAGCCCTAACCCCAAATAGCACGCCAGCTTGTTGCTACTTTCAACTATAACCAATGTTTAGATGCTGTAGATATTAAGCGCTTTCCAGAAAGTATTTCTTTCTGCAGCATTTATAAGTGTTCACTTTCCCCCAGAACTGATTAACTATTGACATACCTTGGCTTTCTCATCCAGAAATTATGGAAACAGGGTCTGTCAGTGGCAGGAGGCCAGGCTGTGTTTTAGTTGGGTAAAACAATGCACTTTCCCTGTCTCTTTATCCTCATGCATACTGCACACCCCAGACAACCACATAGAAGCAGAATACAGATCAGTGTCCACATATATACCCACACCCACACCCACCTATTATAAAGTGTGACAAGGAACACATTATACCAATATTGACTTGTCTCTGAAGACATCATTAAAAAAATTTTTTTTAAACTGAAGAATGGATTTAATTAAACTATGTATTGAAAAAAAATAGCCTACATCTTAGGGATGGTGACTATAATCAGCTTTAGTTACAGAAGCAATTTCCTGAGTTTTCAGCATTCAGTGAACTGCCAATTTTGATTTTGTGTTGCTCTTTACCCAAATAACGTTTTTTGTTTTGTTTTGTTTGGGTTGGTTGTTTGTTTTGGGGAGGAGGAGGGAAAAAAGTAGCAATACTGTGTTTGAATATTATCCTCTGTCCCTGGCCTTCCTGTGTATATTAACCACCTTAAATGCTTTGGTTTTATAGTGATTGTGAGACATTCAGTGCAAGTATACAGTTATTTTCTCATTAAAACCCAATATGTGCTGGTAGAAAAGCTTTGTAAAAATTCAGTACCTTTTCATATTAAAAATTCTTAGTGCCCCTTCCTTTTTCCTTTCCTGAACAATTTAGTCATTAAGTAGAGCAGAACAATGTCAGAGTGAGGGGAACTTTGTGACCCAGAACAGGGTGTGCAAGCCTGAGAGGGGTGAGGAAGGCATTCACACAGAGGTGGCCTGGAATAGGGGAGTCAGAGCCTCAGCAGGGAGAAGAGGACACCCATGCAGAGGAAAGGCCTGGCATGAGAGCAGAGTGAGGAAGATGGCCATACACGTGGGAGCCAGGCACAGAGAGTCAGAGCCTGAGTGGGCTGAGGAGAACGTGCCCACGCTGAGGCAGCCCAGTGCAGGGTACCAAAGCCCCACCGGGGTGAGAAGGCTGCCCACATGTGGAGCACCTCCCCACAAAATATTTGTTAATTACAAAGGGAAAAATAGTAATTTCAGAGTGAAGAAGCTTGGCAGACATCACCTTAATTAAGTGATCAAAGTAAAAGAACATGAGTAATGGAACAAATCAAAACATATGCCACTTGATTGTATCATAACCATGAAAATCCAGGAAAGAGACTAAAGAACTCTTCAGACCGAAGGAGACTAAAGAGACACCAGAATTAAACACAACTATTATTATTGGGACAACTAGTCAAACTTGAATGGGATCTAAGGATTAGACAGTAGTAATATATTAAAGTTAATTTCCTGATTTTGATGGTTGTGTTGTAGTATGTAGGAGAATACTCTTATTCACAGAAAAGGGCATGAAAATATTCAAGGGAAATGAGTTATCAAGGTGATAATTTACTCTAAAATGGTTTGGTTCTTTTATACTGTACTTAAAACTTTTTTTTAAGTTTGATTGTGTTGATATTAAAAAATAAAAACTCTCAGACAACTAAGAAGAAAAGAGAATTCCCTTAATCTGCTAAGGCAACACTACTCAAGTTAGTCCACAGACTGATGATGCCAGTTGTCAAACTGTCACTGATTTGTCCTAAGTACAGAAATTGAAAGTGTTAGAAACTTTTATAGGAATCTGATATATATTTTGACTCTATAATGAAAAATTGGGGCTTATAATGTCTTTTTCCATTTTTCCAGTAATTCATCTTTATTCTATTCAAGTATTGGTATGCTACAGCAATTTTTTAAAAAACTGATCCCTCACACAGATAATTTGAGAAGCACATGATAAAAAGTATCTACTAAAATTAAAGGCTACTAAGTGATATCATCAAGACGGCAGCATAAGACAACCCCAGGAAAGTTTCCCCTTAAAGACAAATTCAACGCTCTTGAAACTCTGGAGGGCAATCAAGACTGGAGAGACTCTAAAAATACTGACTTGAAAGAAAGAAAAGCTCACCTAAAAATGGTCGGAGAATAGCAAGTCAGACTTGCCAGTCTGGATCCCTCCGCCAAATTCAGATCAGTGCAGTCTGAGAGAGACACAACAGCATACACGGCCCTGGGAATCTCCTGTCATGGTTGCTGACCACAGACCCACACATGGCACCCGCAGCAGCAGCTTAGAGTCCACGTACATTCAGGCACAGGGACCCAATGCCCATGGTGGAGCCCTAGCAGTCAGGCCACATATGCATTCAAAGCAGCCCCTGGGAAATCAGAGTGACCAGCAGTGGAACATTTGGTGAGCTGTGCATACTCTTAGTCCATATTCCAAACAAAAAAATTGGATGTCTTTGAATATTGACCCTATCTGGCTCTACGTAGGTCAGAATCCCCTGATGCAAAAATTACCAGGAAAAGATAAACCTCACAGAAACGGGAAACTGCTGGGATGCTAAATACCAAAGTAAAATCAGGGCTGAAAGCTGGAATGAAAGGGTGACCCTCAATGCAGGAGAGGAGTTGAAGGTCATAGCCCCCAGAGAGGAAAGTTTACATAAAACAAATAAAACAACCTAGGATTCCTAAAAACAGGAACAGAGGAAAGGAAGTATTCTCTTCTGCACATGCCCAGAGTAAGATGCAGGGGCAGAAAGACCTGAGAAAAACCAAACTGTTAACCACAGTCTGACTAAAATTTCCATATAAACTGGACCAAGGGTGGAAGAGCCTTAACACACAGCTAATCTACACTAAAACCTTACACAAGAGGGAGAAACGGACTCCCAGAGTTAGCATATAAAAATAATCAAATGCCCAGACATCAACAAAAGATCACAAACCATACAAAGATATAGGAAGAAATGCCCATTCCAGGGAACAAATTAAATCAACAGAGGAAGCACAGACATTGGAACAACTAGTCAAAGGCGTTCAGTCAAATCTCCTAAATCAGGTCAAAGAGTTAAAGGAAAATATGGATATGGAACTAAAGGGTAATAAAAAAAGAATGAGAAAAATTTTAAAGGAACATAATAGAACTTATGGGGACAAAAAATGCAGTAATGGAGATTAAAAATACACTAGAGTCATTCAACATCAGACTTGAAGAGGCAGAACAAAATTAGTTAAACTAAGATAGGATAATCTAAATCATACAGTCTGAGAGCAAATAAGAGGAAAGAATGAAAAAAAATGAGCAAAGCACGACCTATAGAACATGAAATGTATCTAAGAGACATTGCTGGTTCAGAATTTATTTCCTACCAAATACCTCCCTGTCTCCACAAGATTCACTCTATAATCGTACCCACAGCAAAGAGCCCTAAGCTTCACATCATGATCCCTGGATTTTAAACCTGATCCCATGGCTGACCTTGTAATGCAAGCTGTATAACACTGTGAGTGCATATCTTATCTTCTCTAGGTTCAGGTAATATACATGATCAAAGAAACCATGATCCTAGCTCCTCTCCTGACTTTGTACATGACTCTGTCCCATTCATCTCTCCCAATCCTAAGCAAGGTTCCTAGTTCTAACCCTGCCCCAACTAGGGTATGATTTCAAGCAAGTCCCTTAAATTCTCCCAGACATCATTTTATCTTAATTCTGAACTCTCCTCTTGTTACTCCCCTACAGGAAAAAAAGATACTATAGGATGAGAAGTTGTGATACTACTGTATCAACTCCTGGTCTACCTTCAAAGCACTATTCTAGACTGACCAACACAGAAATGTATATCCAAAGGGTTTTATATAGGAACCTCAACCTGGCTCCCAGCAAAGTAAGTGGTATTTCTGTCATTATTTCCAGGCTGCCATTTATGATGGGGCATTTGGAAAAGACAAAGGTAGCAGAATCAGTTACTGGACACACCTACTGGGTCATGCATCGGTCATGCCTGAATCAGAGAAGAGACCAGCTCTTGATTTTTCATGTCCCTCTCCTTGACAGGATTTAAATTAAAACACTGCTATGGGAACAGGAGCATAACATATATTACTTCTTCTGAGTGGTCTGAAAGGGTAAAAATGTTCTTCACAAAATAATCCAACTGTTCCTTCTTAATAGCAAAACTCTGCCTAATGAAGTAGGACACACAATACTAAACACTTCGAAATATAAGTGCTTGATGAGGAGGCAGGTAAAACCATGCCCCATATCTCACCATCTTTCTCTCACTCTCCCCAACTGTCACGACCAAAGGAAGAAAAAATAACATAGGAGACTGGCTGGGAATCAGTTAGGTCCTGCCAAATCTGGCACCTGCAGACCCTCACTTACTCCATTCTACGCCACCCCCACCCCCCCCTTTTATTTCCTAAGCTTTAGCCGCAATGTCCTTCTTGAAAACACCAGGCTCCTCCCTCAGGGCTCTAGCTCATGCTGCTCCCTCTCCTTCAAACACTCTTCCCCTTGCGGCACCATTCTTCACCTGACTGGCTCCCATATCCCCTTCAGGTCTTAGGTGAAACTAAACATTACCTCCTCAAGAGAAGTCTTTAGTGACCATATAATGCAGAGGGGTCACCACACTTCCCCATGTTCTTTTCTATCACTCTATAAGATTGTATTTTATTAGCCCTTGGCAACTAAGTATTTGTTTTCTGATTCACCTTCCACTAGATTGCTGACTTGCTTGTGAACTTTATCAGTACAGATTCACCAACAAGAACAGTAACTGGCATATGTAAGTACTCATTATGCATTTGCTAAATGAATTAGTGAACATTACAAGAGCCTCTCAGGCTTCAATTTGGTCTCAGACTTTCAGGGTCACAATGGCTCACCTTGTACGTATGGCCCCATCTCAGGGTGTTCCCTGACCCGCAGAGAACAGGACTTTTTGTGATCAGATTGCTTCAACAGATCCCGTACTCGTTCATTATAGATTTCCAGGAAACTAGAGACAAGTAGAAAAAGGCAATATGGTTAGATTTTGAAAAATGGTGAAGTCTTATGGGAAAAACACTAAGCCAAGAATAAGAAGGTCCTAGTTCTTATTCCAGTATCACTTTTGATAATCTAAGACCTTGATCAAGCCAGAATCTCACCTTGAGTTTCTGACTACTGAGTTTTTAGCATTAGCTGTCACCACTGACACTGTTAAGTTTACAATGTCAGTGCTAATCAATCATCTACAGTTTTAGGCTTGCAATTTCAGTGCTAATTCAAGTTTAGTCCTCAAAAGACTACTTCTTTATGGTTTTTAGGGTATTATGCTACCACGCTGTGCCTTGATCAAGCCAACATAGCAGAGTTTAAAGAGCATATTTCTTGAAGTGATTTTCAGATATGTTTCTTGAGCAATATTGTTCCATGGCAGCATCTCAAAGGCCACTGATGAACAATGAAGGAAGCTAAGTGAAAAGGGTTCTGGTTCTCACCCATGCTTTTAAATAGGACATTTCTCATTTTATCTGTTTTCTTCATTGGGATTCTGATTTAGACATACTCCTTTTTAAAGGTATCTACTTGCATTTCAATCCTTTTGTTATTAAATAACAAAGGTACAATTCATTATTAAAATATCTGAACATTTTGTTAAACAAAAAAGTAGACTCTCACTGAAAAGCCTTCCTCACCAGAACACAAATTCTCGCCTTATGGAGTTGGCAGCCAGAAAAAAATAAAGGTTCCAGTTCAAATCCACATTCTTCTCATAAAACTTTTTCTCCCTAACCTCTTTATACCTGAACAAAGAAATCCCAGCTGTCTCAAAGAGTAGTGTTTCCAGATTTCATGAACACTAAAACTATCAAAAAATATATAGATTTAAATATATAATATACATAGATACATATACATACATATATACACCTACATATATACTAATATTGGTTTGTAAATTTTTTATTTTGCAAACTTAAAAGTGTAAAGATTACGTTTATAATGATTTAATTTTTAAAAAGGCATTTACTTTTGGGGGAAGGGTGATAAAATATTATGGAATTAGACAGTGGTGGTCATTGTACAACCTTGTGAATGTAATAAAAATCATTAAATTTTATACTTTAAAAGAGTAGCTTTTATAGCGTATTAATTATATATCTTGATTTTTTTAAAGGACATTTGAACACAAAAAAGTAGAAAACTCATGGTCTAGAATAAAGAGCAGTTATAACCTTACACCAACATTTTCTGTACAGACTAGGTAAACATTTATCTTGGAATAACCAGAAGTAGTCTGAAACTAGAGTTGGGTAACTACTTCCCTGAAGAACAACTCAGAGGGAGCTAGAAAAGCAATCCAAAGCTAGTATAAAACTGTAAGGAAAGGGAAACCAAACAGTAAGCGTAAGCTGCTCCACAGAAGGCATTACTGCTTAGTAAGCATTATTGCTCAGTAAGCCTAAGGATAGGGAATTAGATTTCCTATAATCCAAGTTACTAAATATGTTTCTCAAATCCCTGTAAGGCAAGATATTTCTGGTGTAGCTTTTCTTCACCCCTCCGGGTAACTCTGAAAGCAAAAAGAAGACAGCTGAGCATGACAGAATTTGGGGTAGAAATAGAAACAATTTATGCCCCAGGGCTTAACAGGTTCCTACCTTACTTTTATCCTACAGGAGGAAGGCAGTGAGGCATAGTCTTCCTCTTTGTCGAACAGACCCTGCACAAACCAGACGGTTAGGGTTTCATTAAAAAGAGTATATAAAGGACACCTACTTTAAGAAGATTCAGCCAAAAGAGAGTCTATACCTCACATATTCGCGGTGTCAGCCCTATAGAGGCCTGGAGAACAAAAGAAAGAAAAGCATTGTTGTTCACTCAAGGTGATGTTCTCCCCAGCCCAATCCCCAGGAACTATGGAAGATAAGCACATGGGCTCCTTATGCTAGGTTCTTCACTTTAGGTAGTTTCACTGGAAGTATGTAGAAGACTTCTATTTGCTAGTATTCTCAGGAGACATTTATAGAAGGAAAGTACCAGAGATGAGGCAGATCACCACCATGATCTGCCTCATCTCTGGTGAGGGAGACAGGAAAAGTCTGCAAACCCAGACACTTGTTTTCATGCAATGAAGGTTATATTGTTCTTGGTTAAACCCACTTTACCCACTGTGGCCACTCTTACGACTCTACCTCCTATCCCTGCATAAACAGGAGGCCTGAGGACATGGGTGTTCTTCATCTTGGATCCAGTGATAACTTAAACTAAGATTAAGTGCTTTATACCCCTGATTTTTTTTCATTTTTATTTATTTTTTTATTAATTTTTAAATTTTTTCTTAAAATATGACAAGAAACACAAACATTCTTAATGTATGATCATCCCGTTCTACATATATAATCAGTAATTCACAGTATCATCACATAGCTGCATATTCATCATCATGACCATTTCTTAGAACATTTGCACCATTTCAGAAAAAGAAATAAAAAGACAACAGAAAAAAAATCATACATACCACACCCCTTACCCCTCCCTCTCATTGATCACCAGCATTTCAATCTAAGATTATTTTAACATTTGTTCCCCCTATTATTTATTTTTATTCCATATGTTTTACTCATTTGTCAACAAGGTAGATAAAAGGAGCATCAAACACAAGGTTTTCACAATCACACAGTCACATTGCGAAAGCTACATAATTATACAATCATCTTCAAGAAACACAGCTACTGGAACACAGCTCTACATTTTCAGGCAGTCCCCTCCAGTCTCTCCATTACATCTTGACTAACAAGGTGATATCTATTTAATGCCTAAGAATAACCTCCAGGATAACCTCTTGACTCTGTTTGGAATCTCTCAGCCATTGACACTTTATTTTGTCTCATTTCACTCTTCCCCCTTTTGGTTGAGAAGGTTTTCTCAATCCCTTGATGCTGAGTCTCAGCTCATTCCAGGGTCTCTGTCCCACGTTGCCAGGAAGGTCCACACCCCTGGGAGTCATGTCCCATGCAGAGAGGGGGAGGGTGGTGAGACTGCTTGTCGTGTTGGCTGGAGAGAGAGGCCACATCTGAGCAACAAAAGAGGTTCTCTTGGGGGTGACTCTTAGGCCTAATTTTAAGTAGGCTTGACCTATCCTTTGTGGGGTTAAGTTTCAACTGAACAAACCCCAAGACTTTGGGGCTCAGCCTATAGCAGTGGGTTGTCCCCACTGCTTGTGAGAATATCAAGAATTCAATTTGGGGAAGTTGAATTTTCCCCCTTTCTCACCATTCCCTTAAGGGGACTTTGCAAATACTTTTTTATTCACTGTTCAAATCACTCTGGGATTTATCGGAGCATCACTCTGGACAAACCAACAAAATCTCATGCCCTACTCAAGGTTCCATGTACTTATGGTGTTCAATTAAGCTGTCTACATAAGTTATATTAGGAAATGCACTAGTCAAAATATAAATTTTGTACCAAATAAACATTTTTTTGCTTTAGTCTCACACATAAGTTAAAGTTTTAAAATATTAATTACTATAAATTTTCAACACGCTGAAGTAGGGCAGGCCACAGTGGCTCAGCAGGCAAGAATGCTCGCCTGCCATGCCAGAGGACCCAGGTTCGATTCCCGGTGCCTGCCCATGTAAAAAAAAAAAAAAAAAAAAACACCCTGAAATAATGACATTCTTATTTTCTTCCTCATGCAAAAACAATTTTTAAAATTTTTATACCCCTGATTTAATAAGCATTTTCTTAATTTCAAATATGTGAAATCACACTAAACAAGGACAAAGTCAGCAATGAGCCCAAAGCAGCAGTGATAACCTTTCAGGAGGAATATTCCTAGAGAAGGTCCTTGTGTTGCACCTATTTATCACCCACTCTACCAGTTCATCTCAACAGGGATAATTCTAAACCTAAGACAAAGAGGTATTCTTGAAGACTCCCACCCTCCTAATTGTCCATGATAAAGGAAAGCTCTCATTAAATCCTGCACATTTTTGAAAGCCCCAGCCCAGTAGCTAGTTCTCCTGCTTTCTTCTAACACACAAGTTTAACATATGTAGCTTTTGAGCACTGCCACAGTAACACCAGTCCTGCACAGCCCTGGCTAGCATTTAAGATTCAGTTCAGGTCTTGTCCACACCAAATGATGAACCTAGAAATAATGTGAAAAATTCAGTAGGACTGACAAGGTCTCCTTCATCAAAGGGAGTTGTAAAAATTAAAGTTCTCTGGGGAGATTTTTTTTTTTAAAAAGAGCTAACTATTCAAAGTTTACCTTTCAATTAAAGTGTTGAGAAACCCCTTCTTAATTAAACAGAAGAGGGTCCACTAAATTCTGTTACTTCTCACTGGCAAGGATGTACCCCAGATGAGTCAAAGCAAGATTCAGCCTTGCTGCGGCATTAGGAAAATATCTCATTACAATACTAAATAACTCACTGGATTTCCCAGCATGGTATATGTCTTCCCAGAGCCTGTCTGTCCATAGGCAAAAAGGCATATGTTGTAGCCTTTGGCAGCTCCAGACAGCACTTCAGTCCCCAAATCCTGGAACACCTATAACAACAAAAGCAGAGAGCATGTCATGGTTCTTCTTTCCATAGGAGATTTAGAATTTTTTTTTATCTAAAAAAAATTATAAAATATTTTAAACATACATGACTATAAATTCTCCACCATTTCAAAAAAATCAATTGAGCTTCAGAACAAAGAGAGTGAAAGAAAATACATTCACTTATTCATTCAAATATTTTTTTAAAAGTCCACTATGTGCTGGGCACCATGCTAGACACTGAAGATACAAACATGATATGGTCCCCAATCTTAAGGCAAAGAGAGTCTAGAAGAAGGGCAGAGACATGGAATCAAGTAAAATGTTATAAGTACTGGGGTGACACAAAAGAAGGGATGGTTGGTTGGCTGAAAGTGATTAGGAAAATAAAGAATAAGACTATATTCACTAAGCAAATGGGGATGGATTGCTCTTACTGAATATACACAAAGACTCTAAATCCCAATTATTTAGGTGCTCCTAATGCACACATGATTTCAACACATTTCCAACATATGCATCCACATATACATAAGCATAAAAACATACAGTCTAAGTAAGGGACCTTGTTCCAAGTAGGAGATCAAAAATATTTGCTCATTTAATTTGATTTAAAATTCTTGCAGATTTGATAAAATAAGCTAAATAAAGTGAATATTATAAACAACAACAACAACAGTCCTTAGAGCATATAAAAACAAGAACTCCTAAGGTACAGTGTCCTTCAATAGGCTCTGTGTCCACTGACAGAAAAAGCTCTAAGATCTCGGTCAGAGAATGGAACAGGTTGGAAATATTTATCACAAAAGTCTGGAATTACTCAATGTACTGGATGGGTTCATCAAACTTAGACCTACCCCTCGGGGTACAAAATGGTCAAATACTGTCCACATGATGATAAATGTGGAAATGTACAAGGAAAGAAGAGACGGAGGGGGGAAGGGAGAAAGAAAAAGGCAGGCAGGTAGGCAGGCAGGCAGACCAGCCAGCTGGCCTGACATCACACGCTGTATCATTCTATGGATCCATTTTCTGAACACCTGAGTGTAAGTTGTATACATCATGCTTCTTGAACACATAATACTGCCAGGTATATTTCCTTAGAACAAAGATATTCACTTATGTAACCATCTTCAGTACAGTTATCAAGTTCAAGAAATTTAACATATTCTAATTTTTAATTTGTCCCAATAATATCCTTTTGAGCCTATTCTCTTCCCTTGCTAGATCCCATCCAGGATCATGTATTGCATTAATTGACATTGTCTCCTTAGTTTTTTTTTAATTGTGAGAATGTATATACAATAAAAACTTTCCCATATCAGCCACTTTCAAGTGGTTCAGTGAGATTCAATGAGATTAAACACATTCACAATACTGCGGCACTTTCACCAGCTTCCATTACTAAAACTTTCCCATCAAGCCTACACCCATTATGCACTAACTCCCCATTCCCTCTACCCCCTATCCTAGAAACTGGGCTCTAATTTCTGTCTCTATGAGCTTGCATATTCTCTAATATTTTCTTTTTAATCACCATGGGGCTTAAATTTAACATTCTAAATCTAAAACAATCTTGCTTGCTTTGATGCCAACTTAACTTCAATAATATGCACAACTATGTTCCTATATCCCTCCATCTCCCACCTTTATGAGGTACTTCTCACAAATTACATGTTTACACATTAAAAGTCCAAAAGTGCTGATACATCATTACATTTTATGCATTTGCTTTTTAAAATCTGTGGGATAAAAAGTGGAATTAAAAACCCAAAATACAAGAGTACTGGCATTTATCTTTACCTATATAGATAACATTACCCTCTGGAGATATTTACTTCTTCATGCTACTTCAATGAAGTCAATTGTCCTTTTCTTTTGACCTGCAAAACTCCCTTAAGTATCTCTTATAGGACAAGTCTAGTGGTGATGAACTCCTTCAGCTTTTGTTTTTCTGGGAATATCTTCATCTCTCCCTCATTTTTTGGTTGGCAATTTTTTGCTTTCAGTGCCCTAAATATGTCATCCCACTGCCTTCCTGTCTCTATGGCTTCCGATGAGAAATCAGCACTTATTTTGAAGCTTCCCTGTATGCAACACATTGCATCTCTCTTGCACTTTCAGAGTGCAGTTTTATATTCAGTACTGTGATTATAACATAATAATGCCATGATGTGGATCTATTTGGATTTGTCCTGTTTGGAGTTTGTTGAGCATCTTGAATGTGTATATTCATGTTTCATTAAATTTGGAAAGTTTTCAGTCATTAGTTTTTTGAACATTATCTCTACCTCTTTGTTTCGTCTCCTTCCAGCATTCTCATAACATGAATTTTGGACACTTGATGGTGTACAACAGGTTCCTCAGGCTCTGTTCACTTTTCTTCATTCTTTCTTCTTCTCAGACTAAATAATTTCAATTGTCTTATCTTCGAGGTTTCTAATTTTTTATTCTACCAGCTCCAATCTGCTGTTGAATACCCTCTAGGAGGGTAATGTTACCTACATAGGTAAAGATAAATTTAATTTCTGTTACTGTGGTCTTTACTTCTGTTTTGCTCTTCTTTTGATACGCTCCATCTCTTTACTGATACTCTCTTGACTGCATTTACTCTTTTCCTGATTTGCGTTAGTTCTTTGTCCATATTTTTCTTTAGCATTTTGAGCATATTCAGGGACATTTTATAAAAGTTTTGTCTAAAACTCTGGTATCTGTCCTGTAATTACTTGATGAAGAGTGAAAACTATTGCTTTTTTCTTTCTTTGCTTTGTATATATGTTATATTATACAATAAAAAGTTAAACTATAAAAAAAAAGTCTTTAGTCATCCACATTAATGGTTTCTAATACTTTAATCTTCTTTGCCTGGGCAATCACTTGCTGTTTCTTTGTATGTTTTATAACCTTTCATTGTAACTCAAAAACAGCCAGAGGTCCTCATGTGCTAACTCCTATACTTTATGTACCGCCTAATACTTCTATTGGACTATTGTTAGGCAGAACTGAGCTCAGGAGGAAAAAAAAGCCAGGCTTATAAGGGAAGGGCGGAACTTCCCATTTTAACCAGTCCTTAGCAAAAGGCCACATGGGCGATCTGCATTAGGTTTACATCCATAGCTGGAATGATAGACATTTACCTTTGTACTATCGTTTCCCCATATCCAAATACTCTTCCTATTTGGGTATATCGCTATATTACTCTTGTTGTAAAGCAGAACCCATCCTTCCACTATAGAAGTCAGTTAGGCCATCACTCTCTCTCAGTCCAACTTGGTAAGTGAAATCATTGCCCTCCCCCCTACATGGGACATGACATCCAGGGGTGAAAATCTCCCTGGCAGCATGGAAGATGACTCCCAGGGATGTGTCCAGCCCTGGCACTGTGGGATCAACAATGGCATCCTGACCAAAAGGGGGAAAAGAAGTGTAACCAATAAAGTATCACCGGCCGAGAGAGTTCAAATAGAGTCAAGAGACTATTCTGGAGGTCACTCTTATGCAAGCTTCAGTTAGACATTGCTACCTACCATCACTTGCCAACCCCCAACCAAAACCATTCCAGCCAATCCTAAAGAACACCTAGGGCAATTTATATGATTCTACAAAGGTTCCGTGCACGAGGATAACTTTCTAGAAACCTACAACCTAGAAAGGTCCCTGGACCAGAAAAGTCCTGAAACCCAGAGGTTCTCCAGAACATCAGCTAATTACATCTTCCTATTCCATATTATTGACAGCCCCTTCCAACATGAAAAAATTAGAATGGCCATACCCCAGATACCCCTAAAGAGTGGGAAGGAAAGATCAAAGGTGATGGTGGAGTTATACAGAAAAGGAAGGGTTTAAAAAACAAATATGATTGCTGGATCATTAAATTAATATTTCTTTTAGTCTCCAGTATCTTAGAGCAGCAAGAAGTAAAAACCTAAAATTGTGGAATTGTAACCCATACCAAACTCTGAAATCTGTTCTACAACTAATTGTTGTGCTGTGCTTTGAAATTTATTGCTTTTTTGTATATATATTATTTTTCCCAAAAAAAGTTGATTGTGATGATAAAAAAATATTGATTTATTCTAGCCTCCTACATTCTGGATCAGCTAGAAGGAAAAACTTGAGAGGATGGTATGGTAGCCCATGACAACATTGTAACTATGTGTTGAAGGGTGCTCTGAAAATTATTTCTTTTTTCTTTCCTTGTTTTATATATATGCTATATTACACAATTTAAAAAGTTAAAAAAAAAAAAGATGTCAGTTAGGCCATATACTCCTCTCCATCTCTTGGCAACTACATGTTCTCACCTGGGATACTGAATTTGGAAAGAATGACACAAAGACACAAGAATAGATGGTCAATCCTTCACAGTGCCATTGAGAGTCCAATAGCATTGCGTACTGAGCATACAGTGGGAGAAGTGCCAAGTGTAGTGCTCAAATCTGCCTATTCTCCTTGCCAGCTAGGGTCCCATGATTCCTGCCTATTTTCCAGCTGTCCTTTCAATTCTGTGAACTGCCTGACATAGTTCCAAATTGGAACTTCACAGCTGTGTAATCTTGGGCAAGTTACTTAATCTTTATAAGCCTCGGTTTCTTTAGCTGTAAAACAAAGAGAATAATTCTATCACAGATTTGTTGTAAAGATTAAGTGAGATAATACATGTAACTAGGGACAACAACAGGAACCAAGACAGGATTGGCTAACTCAGGACACTACTTTTCTGTATTTCAGCTATAGCTATGCTTTTTGGCCAGTGAATAATTTATGTTTCGTTTGTTTTTTAACCCTTCCAATATTCAGACATAGGGCCAAAAGAACCCAGGGAGCAGTGAGAAACTTGGGTCTTTATACTATTCTTACTCTCTTCCCCAATCTCCCTCTCAGCTCTTTACTTATTCCTCTCCAATCATTAGCTTCTATATAATCCAAGCTGAAAACTGATCAAGTTTCTTGCCTCCAGAAATTTGTTCAGACTAAAATCCCAGAGATTGAATAAGGAGAGTGTGTTAGTTAGTAAACTGTCAGAATGTGATATACCAGAACTGAAACAGGGGAATTTAATAAGTTACAAGTTTACAGTTCTAAGGCCATGAAAATGCCTTTCCAAACTAAGGCATCCAAGGAAAGACACTTTAATTCAAGAAAGGTCAATGATCTGAATCAGTTAGGAAGTCAGGTGGCTGTCATCTGCTGGTCCCCTGCTCCTAGGATCTGTAATACAGTGCTTCCAGACTTTTTAAGTATTAGGTTGATAGGTGATAGCCTGCTGGGAGCTGCTGTTCAGGGATGCCTGACACCTGATACCAAGATCAAAGGCCCTAACAATAATCAATATCCTAAGGATGACTGAACCTAGAAATCAGGATTTAAAAAAAGGTTCAGGTAGGGGGTGGCTGCCGTGGCTCAGCAGGCAGAGCTCCGACCTGC